>CAAKHG010016684.1:0-11342 GCA_901007715.1 Dactylopterus volitans | reverse complement strand
GTTTAACATCCAGTATTTACATTCCCTGTCACACTGTGGGCACATCAAAATTTTTCCTCCAATCTCAGGGTCGCACACTTCTTTGCTGCAGTGGGTCACACACACACACACACACACACACACACACACACACACAAAATCATGTTCCCATCACTTCAGGGTATGTTCAGCTCAATCGCCAGGGAAAAAAACGTTTTAACTGGTATGCACGCAACATTGAGCAAAGTGCGCATTTTAACACAAACTATCATCTCTCCCTAAACCTAACCACATGTTTTTTGTTCCATAACCCAATCGTAGCCGTAGCTGTGATGACAAAACAAGGCTATTTAAAATGGTGTGACCATTTAAGCACGATCACAAACACAAATCAACCAGCTGTCTCTGTCTTCATGTCTGGTGCAAATTAGAAAATGGTTGCATATGAGAGTCCCTGGTTGCAAACCTTTGTCTACTTCTGCAAATTGTTTGTGTGGCTCATCCCGCTCCCCTTCTGCACACACGGTGCAGAGCTCTTTGCTGTATTTTGACAGCAGAAATAGGGCTGTCACCACAACCACAAAAATGAATTACCAAAACATTAACAAGATACCAGCAGGGCCGCTGTCACAACCTCATGTGACATTACCTTACCTTGTGTTTTTGTAAATTATTGTACTTTTTTAAGCGCTTAGAGACTTCTTCCTGGTCATTCTTCGGGCATTACATTGACAGTCATCCTGGAGACTTGCCCTGATTCTAAAAATAACCTTATTCCAAGTCTTTAGCCTAAAATGTAATGATTGAGGTTATGCAGGCCTGCTTTTAGGGTGGAGGATCGACACAATGTGACTGAGTTATGTCCCCCCAAAATGAGGGGTGGTCGATATACGCTTTTTCATATACTGCAGGGAGAGCAAAGTGGACTGATCAGTTCCTCTCATGCGGAGGTGTGTGGGTTTATTTTCTGTGCAAGCCGCGAAAGTTCTAGCTTTTCTTGTTTTTCAATCTTTAGTAAGCCGGCAAGGCCATCTTTTCTCCAGGTATGTGTGTGTTTGAGCAGGAGACACAGACAGATGGTGCAGGCGGTATCAATACATGTTTTTTCTTCTCCTGCCCGACCTTGAAATGCACTTTTCACCTTTGTTTAATCCATTTATTCCGAACACAATGACCTGCCTTGACCTGCTTTTGCCTCAAAAAAGGCAGGTCAATATATTCAGTCAGAGAGGAAAAGAGACAGTTCTAGACAGTTCTGGCAATGCAAGTTAAAGTGGAATTAGGTATTTGATTCTTAGGAGAATGGCGAGGATGATGTGGCACACTGATATGTTGCAGTTACATAATGTTCCTAAATTGTGTGAATTAGCCCCTCTTAACCTTCCAGCAGCCCTCTATAAATGACAAGGAAATGACAACCCAATGCAATTATTGAACTTGAATGAGTTTTTTTTTTGTTTTTTTTTAAGCATTTAAAAAAAATAAAATTTTGATCATTATCATTGTGAAGATGACCATGCTAATTTTGCTAACACTATTGAAATGGAAGCCATGTTGTTGCTATGACAAAATGTATGACCAAAATAAGTTAGAAAAAAACAACGCTGTGTGCCTGCTTCCAATGCTTTGGCTTTGTGTTTTGTGCACAATGGATTCCAACAGTGTCTATTATGGTTCACCATCTTGTGTGCGCTTGCTGTGAATGTCAAATGTCTCTGAGTGCATGCGTGCGTGCGTGTGTGTGTGTGTGTGTGTGTGCGTGTGCGTGTGTGTGTGTGTGTGTCACGTCGCAGTCCTTTGACCATCTGACTCTTTGAGCCCCACAGCTGGTCCAGCAGTAAAAGCAGTCCTCCCCTCTGGGAGGCAGCGCAGGAGTAAAAGCCTTCCCCTCACTGACTCCCTCACCCTTTCCTTTCACGAGCAAATTAACATCATCAGGGATGAGATGTCGTGAGCAAGAAAGTGCCACAATTGAGGGTAAAGGGAGTCACTGACAGTTGCTGTGGTGAGAGTATCCAGGTGAGCAGGGGAGGTGGGCTGGGGGCCTGGGCAGCTTTTATTGTGTGCAGCAGAAGAGAGGAAGGAAGGAAAAGAAATAACAATGGCTTAAAAATACAGGCTGCATTCAGGTTGCAGACCCCTGTCAGGCATGCAGAGCTCAAACGACATTCATTGAACAAGTTTTCAAGGTGCTAGTTCTTGATTCACTAAATGTATAATGCATTTGATTATGATTATAGCTGCAACTTGCTGTTGTCTTATTTTGAAAATTGTGATACTATACAGTATGTCTTCAGTCTGACCTAATTTTAAGCTTGTTTGTCCATCATTTTTATGAAAGTCAGTGGAATGTACAGAGCTTACAGATGTTCAGGAGGGGTGGATTAGTAAGGAAATTTAGCAGAATTAAAGGTTTTTATGGGCTTTTGGGCATTAAATTTAAATAACCTGTTGTGATAACAGCCACAGACAGCAGAATAAGGAAGGAAACATGATGTTTTGTTCCCCCATTGTCGGGTTTAATGGTAAGAACGTAATAACATTTAGCACAGGCAGAACAGTGGCAAATTTATTTCATATCCACACATCACACCATTCTCACAATTCAGGAGCTCTCACTGAGCCAGGGGGTGTTTATAAAATGGAAGTAGCCATATTGTTCAGGTCTGCACAAGTGGCTCACATCATGATGCAGTGGTGTGCGCGGGTATAAAGGCCATATGGGCTATTTGGATGTTGTGGTGAACCGGCAAGAGAGTGACAGAAAATAACCTATCCCTTCTGCTGTCGGATTGGCTCACCTCTTTAGCCTGCTTATCAGCTAAGAGGATGATTTTGGTTTGGAAAAACTGGTCAGGTATGGTCTGTGTGTCTGCTGGGCCTCATGGCATCATAATGGTTATGCTGGACAGGTTGTACATGAGCACTCAGTGAGGTCTCAGAGGCTTAACTCTGTGGACCACAGGCATCGTTGGTATGGTCTCTGCATCGTGTGTCCAGCCACCCTCTGTGCCTGTGGAAATGGTTGACTTTCCCGGCAGAGGGTTTACGTACATACATATCAACAGAAGCCAAGATGCTGCTTCAGTATGTGTGACCACTTGTCCTTCATTTTTAATGTAAGAGCCCGTACGTGTTTCTCAGAAGAGGTCGGTGACTGCAGGCTCGGCTGACATGAAAGGGAAGCTGAGGCTTATTCTGCCGCCGCTTCTTCGTGGCCCAGCATTTGCAGCCGCTGCTTTAAGCGTACAGAGGACTATTTGTTTGGTTTCAATCTAATGGGTGGAGTTTACCGTTGTGGCTGTACAATTTGAGTCTTTACAGTCTTAAAGTTTTACAGCATCCCATCCAGGGATTCCACTACCGTATTTACATGATATTGTAGACAATGGCTGCCCTGAAGTGGGATGCCGAGCAATGAAAGATCATGACTGTTAAGCTGTAGCCAACACCGGGCTGCAACAACCATGTCAATAACGGCTATGGACCTTAGCACCAGAAAGTCTTTGCTCCATGCATCAGTGATAAGCTTCATTCCGATTTTGCATCTCGAAATCTGATAAGAAAATTGAGCTTTCATGAGGGAAGAAACAGGCAGCATACTATAAGATGATGAAGTCATGTGCATGTGCCTCATGTGTAATGGCTAGACGAGCATGTCAGTAAGAGTTGATTACATTGCTGCATCTTTGGTTGATCATCATGGCTATCTGGACCCTGATTCCTGCAAACCTGGGGTTTACGTACATTGAGGAAGCAAGTTTTTCTCCCAAACTCCGCAGAGTTTGTTTATCTGTCATAATGTATCTATTTCTGCTTTGTATGTGAGCTCCACTTGTTGCAGAGCCATCAAGGGACTCCTGAAAATAGCATTCAGACAATTTCCTCAAACTGTCACCACTGTAGCTTGACTATCATCTTGGTGGGAGTGAAAACTATGGGATGTCTCTGAACTTAATGTGTATTTCCCTCTATAAAACATTGAGCCTGGGAGGGAGAACGTAATTTCATTTAATCTCAAAAGAAGCCTCTGCTTATGATATTTTAAAAAATAAAACTAAATTCATGGAATAATTTGAACACCTGCAAGCAGAGAAGCTAAAAGGATGCAACCACCAGCTTAGTTGAATGTTACAAGTTCTGTATAATAAAGCAGTTTCATACAAGAAAGTAATAATTGTGTAATTTGCAAAGCGGTGGAAATGATCGAATGGTTTTCTATTGGTGTGTTTGGTCATATCAAAATCACCGCTTTGTCTTTTTCCTTCATAATGAAACTAAAAATACATCATGACATAATTCCAACTCGGATCTTAAGGTTTGTACATCCATAAATCAAAGATGTTTACCTCCCATTTGCCCAAAACACTGATCTCAGATTGGATCCGGTCTTCCCTTCCTCCATTCCGTACATTCATGACATGAATTCACAGGCCCAAGTGTCAGCTCTTCTCTCAAGCTGAGAGATTTATGTTTCATACAGACTTTGACTCCACCTTAAGCAAATTTGAGTCTTCTTGCTATGTCTAAAGGTGCTTTCAGTCTGAACACACCTTCAGTCTTACCCGGAGTCTCTATAGACACCCAGACTCCCATTAAGTAAAAACACTCTACCAGCAGTGAAAAATGATGAATGAAAATTGCATTTGAAATTCCAGTAATTTTTTTTGGGGGGGGGAATCACACCACAGGAGACTCTTATATTCTTTCTCAAAAGAAGTTTATGTACCGAAAAGGGAATTTCACATCAGCACAGTTTTGTGAAAACTCTAAACTTTGGCCGAAGATGTATTTTGTTTCTTCGATCCCCGCAAAGTGCTCGAAAGAGTGTAGGTAAAATAAGGTTAGAGAGATGCCTATTTGCTGTACTTTCATGCTGATTCTTGTCTGCTCTGCGCGTCAGTTGCTCCTCAGGAGAGCTTCTCTGTTGTCTCCACTTTTGTCTCTTCCTCTCTCACCATGCACTTTCAAGTCAAATCAATTTCAAGGACCATTCCACTGATTTTGCACAACAACAATCAACCCAGTAAATCATGTGTGCTTACCACTTACATTACTAAAGTCATTCTCCAGTTAATGCAGATGGCACCATCATTTCTCAGTGAGTTTTTCCTTCCTCCCGGGGGCCCCTTGGTTTTCACTTAAAATGTAAAAATCAACACACAGAGACTTGAAAGTTGGTTGATGGAGCTGATTCAGTATAAGGCAAAGCACACATTTACTATTGGTGAGGAAAAGTCCCAAACGTACCGTTATACTCAGCTGCCAGATCAGGCTAATATTAGGTAAAAAGAATAGACGCATGCAGCATACATGCACGTCTGTCTGCTTGACAATCCCTTTTTTGCAAAATGATTACCGTAAGATCAACAGACTAACAACTTTATCTTAACAGAGACAATAGATGTTTTACTTTGTTTTAATGAGTGTTTTACTTTGGGGAATGTCATTTGCAGCAATTTCGCAAAACATTCGTGTGATTTGAACTTGTGTGATTCCCACAGTGACTGTTTACCTTCTTTTTTTTTGCTTTAAAGTTGCAGAGACATCTATGAGTCCTTTGAGGAGTTGCAGTCATATCCAGAGACGATGTAATGACAGACTCATGCTCCATTCCCCCAACTCAACAGCGAGTAGTTATCAGACAACCAATTAGTTGAATCAGCTGGTCTATGAAAACAGTTTTTATCTGATCTTAGAGAGTGGAAGACAGTTAGTTACACAACATCACACCCCTCTCTGTCAGACTCAGATGTGTGTTGTTATTGGATAAGCATGGTGGATGTGAAGAGGGTGCTGAGGCGAGCAAAGCGAGGCTGCGAGACGGCATCGTCGTCGTCGTCATCGGATCATCCGGGGCTCAGAACAGACGTCCGCCGGTGGTGCCGTTGTCGCATCAAACAATGCAAACCTCAGCAGAACGTTTTTACTGATGAATGGGACGTTTGCTGGTGTCAGTGATGCCTCGGGTGAACTGGTATGACAAAGTTGTGCATCCTGCATAGCGAGAAGTAAGAAAGACGGTGAGCTTTGCGGGGCAACCTTGCTCACTCAGAATTACTCATAGGCGGGGCGTGTTTCCTGATTACCCATCAGGCATTGATCTATATCACTGCTATCGAAATCAGTCCCAGCATAAAAGATAAATGACACCACGGGTTTACTAAGGGCTGAATTTTTAAGAGGGTGCATCAGCTGAACATTTCATATTGAAATTATCAAAAATTCTGCAAATGGTCACAAAACCTAAAATATGTTTGCAGATACTCAAACAGCAGTTTGATTGTTTAATGCAAAACTACCGGCTCTTTGAATGCTTTCTGTTTGATGATGAAGCTAATTATCGAAGATTTCCTCTGCTTTTATCAGTTCTTTCCATGAAGCCTTCTTCCCTCTGTCTGTCCCTCAGCCCCCTCCCTCTCTAATTTTCTTTGAAGCACTCTCACCTCTCCTGCGTCTGTGTAGATCCCTCAAAGATGCGCAACACAGAAAACCACTTTTGGAATGCATTTTCAACCAGTTGCTTCGTACAAGAGGATGTACAGAGGACTAGGAAAGAAGATCATGGGAGGTTAGATGATGCTCTCAAGCTGAGTAAGGATTATTGTTGTGAAATTGTAGTACATTTACTTTATCTCTCTGGAAGTTGTGATTTCAGTTTCACATGTACTGGTGAATTTTCAAGATTTTAAATCTTGTAAATGTATATGTTAGGAGTCTGACAATAACCATGCACCAATCTCTTGTCTACATGCTAGATGTTTTTTCTGTAACTCTAGTCTGATTTGGACCCATATGTTGTATTTTAAGTTTAGTTTTTGCAGATTGAGCGTTAATCTTCTTCTTATTTCATAATGCTCATTATCTATTAGACATCACCTCCTGTGATTTCATTAAAATGCAGTTAACTGCCTGCTAAGGTTTGTATGGTACACAGGTGCTAACCATAACCTTTGACCTCCCTGAGGAAGTGACGCTCAAATATAGAATCACAAATTATATAGGCCAGAACCAAGAGATATAATATCTCTTGGTTCTTGGTATTTGCTCATATTGTGAACCCAATGTTATTTAAAAAAGAAAGCCCTCAGATTAACTTAAATATTGAAAAAGTATCTGTTCAAAAGTTAGAAAGCGCTGTATCTCTTCATGGATGAGTTAAAAGTACAAGTAGTTACAGAAACACCAAACAAAACTGTAGATTCTACTTTGACATGTCGCGATGCCTTCACCACAAGCTTTATTTTTTTTCTCCAACATTTTCTGCTCCACCTTTTTTTTCCTGATTTGAACTCTGACTTTAAATAGATGGATGTAACTCTAGTAATGGGGGGAGGTGATGATGGGTAATTTTTGGGCAGTTTTGGGATTGCAAACCTCCCAATCAGATGGGTTGATCCAACATCAAGGGGTTGGCAGCGTACAGGTCCCTGAGTTCCCCACCCCACCACTGCCCCATCTGGCTTTTTTTCAAAATTGCTAGTTTGCCAGAACAAGTCTGGTGAAAATGTATAACACACATCATACTTGTGATCTGCTAATACTATTTCAGTCCATTTTCAGGTTATGAATGTGAGCAATATGGAAGCTCTGAGTGTCTGGTTCACTTTTGAACCTCCCAAAAATGGGTCAAGCATCAGACCTGTTGCTAAGGACAGAAAACAGGCTCAAATGCAAGGCACATTTAGCACTGTCCATGAGGTTTCACCTGACTTTCATTCCATTCAAGATACTGTAGGTAGCTCCTAAACTCTTCTCTTTTAGAGCCAGTCTCCTCAAGAACAGGTTGTTGAGAGACCCAAATGAAATTAACACATGCCCCCCCACACAAGGCTTTGATACTAATACTTATCAGCATAGCTGCTATAGCAGATATGGATGCAAAATTAGAGATTAATTTTCAATCAGTTTCAATTAGGAATTATTTTCTATCCTGTCAAGGTTTGAGAATGTGGAACTAAGGTGGTTGTATGCTGCAGATGTGATGGATCCCTGCTCTTTAATAAATGGAGCACACAGACTGCTCTCTTCTGTTTGTAGAGGAAATTGCTCCAACGGCTTAAATATGAGCAATAGACTCAGCAATATAAGGAACTTTTAAAAGATGTCAGGTCGAGGTGAGTTTTAAAGCATCACAGATCTCCACACAATGAATAGGTCTGAGGAGAAAATGGCCCCTTGGTGAGTCAGTCTGAAGACAGACGTAACAGAAGTGGAGTTTTTAGCAATGAAACCCTGAAGCAGACATGATATAACAGACACGGTTGGTATTAAATTCTCATTTAAGTGTTCAGCAGTGTGTTCATTGTTTTGATATCATTTGATCATCTTGAAGGAACACTGTGGCCTGAGGGAAATCTGCTTCTGCAATTTTGTGGGAGTGACTGGACCAGTCTCCCCACAGAATCTTGAGTTGGCTCCAGCGAGCTCTTGGATGGCCACCTGTCGGCCTTCGTCCATAGTTTTTGTTGTTTGTCCACCCCACAACACAAACTACAGACGAACGATGGCGCCAGTTTGTTCTGTGAAAATCGTCTGATTAATTTCTTCCCGTTGAGTGAATATGTGATTTCACTCAGTTTCTGGATATTTTTCAGTTTTTCCATTTGTCGATGAAAAACAAAACTGTGAAACTGAAAGTGACAGAGGAAGCCTAATAAACACAAGCTTTTCTGTTCCATTTGCATATATTCTCAGTTTGTTCTCTAAGCAAGATGAGACTGTCAAGTCAGCTTGTCTATGGCATGAGAATTACTGCGAGTTGGTTTTTGCTCATGAAGTGTAATTTCACGCAGAAATACAATTTGAATACACTCTTGGGTTGTGAATCTCTTCTCAGCTGTTCCTTTGCTGTATGTTGAAGTGCTACTTTTAACAGAAAGGGTGAGGCGAAATGATCAGTCACTCTTTATTGGCAGTAATTCTGTTAAACTAGGTTGGTTATTTAGGACGGTAGTGCTGTGAACTTAATGATTAGTCCAGTAGCAGTTTCTTTACCCAACACAATTAGATAACTGGTGCAAGAACCGAGGATTAGCCCTTCCCAGAAATATTTGATTTATGTCTGAATTGCAACAGAGTGAATAATTTCATATTAACCAACAAGACAAGGATTCATCTCAGCATCATATGTCAAACTCACTGTCAATGTCACTGGAGTACACTGTACACAGTCCCTTATACTCCTCTGTAGCTCATCATCTGCTACTTCTAAATGATACAGCTACTTAAAGGTAGATAGATAGATAGATAGATATTATCCACTTTGTTCAGTCAGGTAGGTATTGATAGATATACAGTATGACAGATATACAACACATATATATGCGGCTTGTCTTTGTTGTGCGTAGTTATCTGTCGTATATTCCTCTTTGTGTGTGTGTGTGTGCGCACGTGTGCGCGTGTGTGTGTGTTCTTCACCAGCCCTTGCTGAGGGGGTGTCTGTTATTATTAGCACCTCTGTCGCCATGGAAACTATTTCAGTTACACTAATTGGCTTCATAACAAGAAGAGTGGGTACGTGTTGAACTGGCAGAGAGATGAGAAAAATCGAGAGAGAAAAGTAGGGGAAAAAAAGTCAGCTGGACAGGGCAAAAGTTAGAGGGCAAGAGAAGTATTTTCCAGGGTGAAAAGTGGAAATGCAGAGAGATATGTAGACGGGATGGGAGAGACAGCTGTAGAACAAGGAATGCTCTCTTCTTTTCATATTTTTAGGAAATAGCACATATATTCCCAGGTGGTTCTGTACCCGGGCATCTGCTCTGCAACTATTTTGTAGGATGTGTGCGTGTACACGCGCCTCTTTCTTGTCTGATGCTATGAAAGCGAGTGAACGCGGGCTATTGTAGTGGTGCAACCACCATGAGTGATTTTTTTGCATCTTGCCATTGCAGGAGCCAAATAACTCATTAGATGTGCTTGGAGTCTGCACGCAATTGGAAACGCTGGAGATAACCGGGCTTGTTTTCTTCCATTCACAAGGAGCCATTTTCCTGTATTATTTCTTTCTTGTCACAGTTCCAGAGATAGCTTTCACCTACGCCGCATTGCCCGTGTTAACAAAAAGCATTAATTTTGTCTTTTTCTCTGCTCCGTTATTGTTTGTTATTGTACCGTGTCTCTTTTATGATCTGTACAAACATCTTAGCTTGATGAAAGCATATCCGTTTTGAGACAAGGAGTAATGCACAGTGTTGTTAGTGAGTAGGCTGTGGACAACATCAGTCAATGAAGGGTCCACCAAGAAATCAGACTTTTGTCACATGTCTTTTTCAGGGTTTCTTCATCAGCTCACGGAGTAGCTGCAGCCATTTCAAGCCCGGTTTGTCTCTAGCAACCAAATCAGAGTGATCAAATGAGACATTTGTTGCAAAATGCAAAGTAAATGCAACGTATTTTAACTCAGAATGACAACAGCATTCTCTTTAAACACTGGCTGGCTGTGAGCTTGGCAGTGAGACCACGGCAGGCTGGTCCATGCATATTGGAGGCACACAGATGGCCTCAACGCTGAATATGGATGAGGGATGTGACACCACAACTCAGACAGACAGCATGGGAGAGAGAGAGTGAGAGGGAGAGACAGAGAGAGAGAGAGTGACAGCGAGAGAGAGCGACAGAGAGGGGAGAGGGAGCTAGAGAGAGAGAGAGAGAGGGAGAGAGGGAGAGAGAGCAAAACCAGAGAAGAGGGTGAGAGTGAAGAAAAGAGACTGGAGGGCAGATCAATGAAGTTGAACCTCAGGTGGCAAATATATATCCGTAAATACATCTGTTTTTAATAACCTCACTCCATTTTCTCGTTCTCCCCTTTTTTCACTCCCCTGCCTCCTCAATCCCTAGTCTATCCCTCTGGCTATGGCTATATGAATTATGAGGCACAAATGAGGTGTGTGTTTGTTTGTGTGAGTGTGTGGATGCGCACTATATTGTGCTTCTGTTTGTCTCTGAGTGGGCTGAAGGCCAAGAGCCAGCGAGAGGCACAGCGCAATAGTAGCTGCCGCAGCATCTGTCGGGCCGAGGGTGTGAAGGTATTCTCCAGCTATACACGAGGTTATAAAAATACACACACTGACACATCGCTCATAAGAGGGCAAATACACAAACAGGCCAGGGAAAATACACACGCGCTTACAGACAAAAACACACTCTTGCAGGGAGCCCATAATATGCAAACAAATATATGCCCTCTTCACAGATACAGTATATCTACCGGGGCAATGGAATAAAACATTAGGTTTCCTGCCTCGAGCTTAACAAAGGTGTGTTTTTATATGTTATGTACTTAAGTGTGTGTGTGTGTGTGTGTGTGTGTGTGTTGTGGGGATGGGTGGGTAGGTGGAAGGTGGCTGGGGGATAAAAAATTA
>CAAKHG010016677.1:8685-30028 GCA_901007715.1 Dactylopterus volitans | reverse complement strand
GGTGCCAGATACCACAGCAACACCTTCAGAGGTCTGGTGGAGTCCAGACCTCCACGGGTCAGAAGGGGGACCTGCACAATATTAGCAGGTGGTCATAATGTTATGGCTGCTTGGTGTATATGTTTAATTCATTTATGCAAATTCCTTAAAACAACATATGTATGTTTGAATTGAATATTACACATTTATACAAACACATGTATGTTATTTCTACTTATATACTTTGCAGTTTTAATAAAATATGCGTATACATATATAACATATTTGTGTGGGCTTGACATAAACAAACATAATAAGCTTCATAGATATTTCATACATACATAAAAATTCAACTCTTATATGATAAGTGGTAACTCCATCGACAGGAATGTTCCTGCGTCTTTCCGTGACATCTCCGAGCGGCGGTGGCGGCGGCGGCATCCTGGATTTGGGAATTCAGTCATGTGACGGCAGCCAGATGTTGTTGTGTAAGTCACCACTGAAACATCTCCATGACGACACGGAGGGAAGGCACAGCACTCGTAAACACCGTCGCGAACATGTTGAGAATCCCACTAATATGCATAAACGTTTGGATTCCGCTGCTCCGGCCGGCGTCTCAGCATCTGCTTGATGCTGCGGTCGGATCATAATCAGATTTAACTGTCAGCAACACGTGGAAAAAAACGACAGTTTGGGGTTTTTTCGACCAGAGCGGTTCCAGTTCTCGGTCCCGGTTTGGCACCGGCTTTTTTTTGTGTTTCATTAGCCAAAGAACTGGCTCCCAGTCCGACAGCAGCGCCAACGCAGACGCGCCCACAGCGCGGAGCCTCGGGGGCGGGGCTATCGCGACCTCGGACCACATAAAAACATGGCGGTCGCCATATCTGACCACCAACCACCAGCATGGAGGCAGGCGGTACTTTTCATGTCCCGCCTGCTTCCTGATTCCTGCCCAGTCAGGACCGCAAGTTTCTCAATTTCAAGATTTTTTTTTTTGTTTTTCTTTTTTGTGTTTGTGCCATTTTCACAAATCGGCTCTTCATGTTTTGCTGATCATCACAACCTCTGCTTCTTTTTTTATTTTTTATTTTTTGGGACCGAGGTTGCATCTGAGCCCTCAGCAGTTATTGTCCTCCTGATTAGATTTTACTTTTGCATAAATCGAGCTGCAGTGTTCACCAGCTCACTCTGAGAGTGTTGCATTCTGGGTAGTTTTGTGGGTGACAGCGTGCGTTTCAGTCAGGCCTCAAAGTCAGTGGTGTTAAACTCGTTTTAAGGACGTGAGTTCGTCTGAGTGACTCACTGAAGTGACCTCAATCCAACCAATACATAAATAAATTAAATTAAATTAAATTAAAGTGCCACAAAAAAACAACAAATGGAACAGAAATGTAAAATGTGCAAAACAATTATAGGTTAACCAAAATGAAATATGTCAATTGTAGAATAACAACCAAATGGAACCTCCCCCAAAAAAAGTGCAAAATGCGCAAAAGTTATATAAAAATAGCAAGACATATAACAAGGGTGCAAGTTGAGCAAATTCGAAACAGATCAAGACTTGAATATTTTAAAGGGCGACATTAACGAAAACAACCAAACTGGACAAAAATGCAAGATGTGTAAAAAGTATATAACTCACATAAATACAAAAATGCATGCAAAAAGTAATAATCGTCATCATTGTAGCATGTGTATGAAATATATCATCCACATAACAGTCACCAGCGTGTTTATCCGCTTGTTTATTACAATATTAACTAATTACTCAGATTCACTGACTGGAGTGAATCAATGAACCGGATCATCTGAGTCCGCTGTGGTTCCGCCGAGTTGCTAACTGGCCTCGTGTACTTAGCATTAGCCAGCCGGAGGACTCTATGGATCCGGGTCATGGAGACCTCGGACTCCTGGTTCCTGATCCGGTAGGAAGATTCGAATCATTAACTGGGTGATTCAGGGACACGGCAGCTCTGCTCGGCGTCTCGTTAGCGGCGCGTCGCCTGCAGGCGTCGGTGGGATCTGCTGTAACGACGACATTTAAGAAAACACTGAATCCTCAAAATAACTTTTTTCGGGAGAACTTTTGAAGACAAACCCGAAACCGCCTGTCAAGCAAAAATCCAATTAAAAAGAAATCTAAAACATAAGCAGCCTCTGATTGGTGTCCCACGGACCACCTGTCTCCATGTCCTCCCATCTGCCTGTTTTCATCTTCCTCCTCTTCATCATCCTCGCTGTCTTCACTCCAACGCTTCAACTGATGGAGAGTGGAAAAGTTCTTCCGGCTCCTCCAGCTCCTCCATCTCCTCCATCTCCTCCCCTGATTGCGGCTGAAATGCCAAACAAAGCTGATCTGCAGCCTCTCAAATTCATTCCTCAATCAGCCCCTCTAATCTCCGCCCACTCGCGGGTCAAACGTATCTCTCTCCAGCTGCCGGTTCTCAGGCTCGCTTATCTGTCCTCCGCCGTTCTAGATTCCCGTCGTCATAATCTGACCTCCATTGTTCCCCTGGGGTGGGGCGGGGGGTGGGGGGGACGTCGGAGGACGGCGAGCTTGCGGATGAAAGCAAAGATCAACATCACTTTACATAATCAAAGGCAGAGTGTGGTTTCTGCAGTTGTTTTCATACCTTTATTTGCTCGACTCCGAATGGTGGACCGATCCTTCACCCCGCCGCTTGAGTTCATTTACAAGTCCACCCAAAATTTGGGAGGAAAACGCTCTCTGATTGGTCAGAAGTTCCTCGTGGGGAAACTAAATAAGGAGTAGTTGAGTCGAGGGTCCAACGTCACAGTGGACGGACGATCGCCATGGCCTGTCCTGGTCCTGGTTCTGATCCGGGTCCCGGTCCCCCTCATTACGTGGTTTGTATTTGTCATTCTAAGAGAAACTTACAGGCACAGAAGAAGTCGATCATCTTGGAGGACGGAGCGTTAATGCTGCTGATTTATGACATCGTCTGTTGGAAACGCTCCCCAGAGGTCCATCAGACATGACCGTGGTCCACACGGGACGTCTCTCTAGACCACAGCTGGACCGGCTACGGGAGCTGGTTTCGTCCAGAAAAGGGTGACGTCTCCTGCGGTCGGCCGAGCCGGAGGTCAGGTCACGTTCTCGCCACCAGATGAGATGCACACCTAAACCTGATTGGCCGCTTTTTAACGGGTCTCACGCAACGGTTGTTTGGTTGATTGACGGCTTTCACACCGGCCCCAAAACCGTCCGGACTGCCGGTGACCCCCAGGGGTCAAACTGGCATTTAAAGGGTTAACGTCCTACGAAGAGACTGAATGTTTGGGAGTTTTGAGCAGAGCGGAAGTCGTCCGAGAGATTTATGCAGAAAAAAACATCAATCTGTGGTGTTTTTATAACTGCAACTTTTGGAAGTGGACATTTTTGTCCTCTTGGGACTTAAGAGGGTAGGAAATTTGTTTCACAGTGTTCTGTTGATCTGTCAGCAAAAATTTTGATTTGAGTTGCGTAATTTGTCAAGGAGGAAACTCTCTAACAGAAAAATTGCGCTACAGACAAAATGACGGTCAGACAAACAGGAAGAATTTTCCCCAAATGGACAAAAATGGTTTCTTCATTGCTGCTGTCGCGTGTAAGCAACAATTCCATCAACCAATCAACGGGCTGCACTGTGTCTAGCTCCGCCCATTAGCATGCTGGGTACTTCAGCAGCAGGGCGCCGCAGTCCGGAGGGGGACCAACCGTTCGCTGCCATCCACAACGTTTGGCATTTGAAAGGCAAAAAAATAAATAAATAAATAAGAATGCGGCTTTAGCATCTATTTGACATCAGATCCAGATCTTCAGGGTCTGCAGAGCCGCGCGTTAATGACGCCGCCCCGAGCACGCGCGCAGTCTGCATGAGTAACAACCTGTACGCGGCAGTTTGCATGTCATTTGGGTGTGTGTGCGACGGAGCTCGCACACACACACACACACACACACACACACACACACACACACACACACACACACACACACACACACACACATTTGTATGCGACGACTCACTTGAGCTGGATTTTTTTGCCTTTTTCCGATTTGGGTGCTCGGCAGGAGGCGAAGACGCCGCCGATGACCCGAAACATTCAGCCAATCAAACGCCCTCTACGATGCCAGGAACAAAGGCGCTGAACAACCTTCCCGCCATTTAAAATCATGATTTCAGAGTACTTGCTGTCCAGTTTCACTAAAAAGAAGAAAATTTGTAGCCTGGAACTTTTGACATTCCTGCAGATTCTCCATCCGTCCGTCCGTCCGTTCGTCCGTCCGTCCGTGTCTCCCTGCATCCCTCTGCTCTCCAGATTGAACTTATGTGATGTAACGTGTATAAATCCTGAATATTTTGGCGTTCCACATCATTAGGATGTAAAACCATGTGTTTACGACAGAAACATAAAACCCAGCAGTAAACCGAGTGTTAAGTTTTAGAAGCGAACGCGTCGTCGTCTTGTTTTGCTGCAGTCGGAAACGCGCCGGCGTGCCAGCGACAAACGTCCTTAATGACGCTCGGCGCCGCAGCCCCGGCGCCGCGTCCCGCTTAACGTTTGGGTATTAAAAGCATATGTGTTGACGCTTGTTTTCACGTCGGCTATAAAAAGATGCCCTCCCGAGACGCTCTCCCGGGCGCCCGCCGGCAAGTCGACTCGCTCGGTGAGAAAGATCAAGCACCAGAAAGTGATGTTTGCATCATTCCTTTAATCAGACTTTTAGGAGGAGGCAGGGAGGGGCGAGGGGGGGGGGGGAGAATGGGGGGCGAGCAAGCCCGGCAACAAACACCAGGGGACAAAAGCAGAGAGCAACAAAAGGCGACTAAATAGTGATCCGAGTGAGCGTCTTCCCTCACTCAGACTGGCCCGTCTGCGCGCAGCACAAACCGAGGGGCGATGTGGATTTATCTTTTCCCCAATATGACTTGTTTTTCATTTATTATGAGAGCCCGCGATGATATTGGGACGCGGCTGCTCTCTCAACATTACACCGCAGCGCTCATAAAATACCAATATGAGCCGGCGTCGCCGCGGTGACAGACGCAGCCGTCGGGCCCGGGCGGCAGCAGCGGCAGCAGCAGCAGCAGCAGCGGCGGCGATCAAAGCCGCCGAGCGACAGCGGTGACGTCCGTCGGCATTCAGACGTGGCGGCACGCGGCTGCAGGGCGGAGCTTGAAGACGACGCCCCCCTCCGGCCTCAGGTCAGCAGCTGTGTGACCTCATGAGCTTCCCATACTGGAACCCGGGGATCTGAGGAACCAGCAGCTTCATGTCGATGGATGCAATGCAACAGCCCTGCATCATATACACACATCAGCCATAAGATTACAACCACCGCGTGTCCACCATAGAGTATAATACAACACATCAGCCATAAGATTACGACCAGCGCGTGTCCACCATAGAGTATAATACAACACATCAGCCATAAGATTACGACCAGCGCGTGTCCACCATAGAGTATAATACAACAGCCCTGCAATCAGTTCTCCCTTCAGGAGGAGTTTTATGTTGGATTGTGATTGAATGTGTGTGAGAGAGGTGTTGACATGTTTGAATGATTGTTATTGGGACTGTAGTTTGTGACGTTGTTGGACTGTACTGGGTCACACTGGGAGGGGTCCCTAATATTCTGGTCACCCCGCTCATGTGCTTCCGGGGTGCCATCAGCTTACAGCTCCTCCTTAAGGGAGAGTATGAATATGAAAGCCATCTTTGTTTGCATCGATATTGAAGAACACGCTTGTTTAGAACATGGAGTGTCGCGCTCGTCTCTCCGTCTCTCGCAGACACGTCCGCCTCAGACGCCGTGCAGGATTAGCTGCACTCCAGCTCTGCTCCTGAGCTCTCCTGTGATTTGTCCACTCAATCAATCAGCCAATCAGGCTGTGTGACCGCAGGCCTGCGGCGGCGGTGGCGGCGGCGGCTCGATGAAGCGGAGCAGATAAGACCGGGTCCCTGCAGACGAGCGGAAAAACACCGCTGTCACTGCAATCATTCCGGCGGTGTGAACTTTGCTGGGCCGAGGCGCCGGCCGGCTGCAGGGGGCGCCACCGGAGCGCCGCGGCCGTGACAGGAAGCGTCGCCAGCCTCGGGAGACGCCATCCTGGGAGCAGCTGGTGCACGAGCAGGATTAGATACCACGCTGACAGAGAAAGATGGAGGGCATCAGGACGCCCACGCCGGCTTCCCTCCATCTCTCTCTGGGAGGGTAAACAGTTCAACAGAAGCTGTGGCGGCTGCGGCGTTGATGGCGGCGGCGCCGGCGTCGACGGCGGCGACGGCGTGGATGCTGTCGACGCCTGAGGCCCCGCAGCCATCTGATATTGACAAAACAACCAGATCTCGCTGAGGAGGAAATTTTACAGAGACGCTCGGCAGTCGGCTCTGAATAGATGCACAGCGAAGGGGGAGGGGTCAGGGGGCGGGGCTAAAGCGATGATTTTACACAACTGTCGAATTGTCGAATACACTGGATTTAACTACAGGTTATTTCTTAGAGGTTCCTGTGTCATTCGGGGTGTTTTCACACGGATAATTCTGCATCATGGTCCGGTTTCTTCTTCTGCTGCGTGATTACAAGAGAGCCGCCAGTTGCAAAGGAACTGTTCTCTGATTGGTCGATTCTTGGCGAGGGGTAAACAAGGAGCGTGTCACAGTGGCCGGCGCGTTTATGCGGCGGAGCCACCGGGGGAGCCAATCAAGACCAGCAGCAATATGATGACACCTCGCGGGCTGGTTTGACCCAAACACGTCCAACCGCTTCCAGCAGTTGGGACAAATCCAGCCACAGACGAGCCGCACCAGGGTCCGATAGACGGCAGACCGGGACCACCTTCTGAAGGGGGACTCAGTGTGATTGTTTGGCCCTCAGTGCTTTCACACTCAAACTAATATGCATCAGTATGCTAACATCAGCGGACTAGTGATGTCAGCTTGCTGATGTCAAGATGCTAATGTTAGCCTGCTGACGTTAGCATACTGATGTTAGGCTGCTAATTTTAGCACGCTGGTGTTAGCATGCTAATGTTAGCATGCTGGTGTTAGCATGCTAATGTTAGCATGCTGATATTATCATGCTGATGTTAGGCTGCTAATTTCAGCACGCTGGTGTTTGCATGCTAATGTTAGCCTGCTGATGTTAGGACGGTGATGTTATCATGCTGATGTTAGCATAGTGATGTTAGGCTGCTAATTTTAGCATGCTGGTGTTAGCATTATAATGTTAACCTGCTGATGTTAGGACGGTGATGTTATCATGCTGATGTTAGCATAGTGATGTTAGGCTGCTGATGTTAGCAGGCTGGTGTTAGCCTACTTATATAAACAGTAACCGAGGTTTGAGCATGCTCACTTGCTCTCCAGACAAACCCGCCGTCTTCCTGAGGCTCCTGGTCCGCGGACGCCGTCTTCGCTGTTTATCACCACAATTTCACAGTTCACGTGAAAGTCATCAGAAACCCAATTAAAAGCGGGTTCACGCTTACGTTCCTCCTCATCTCCACAGATCACAGCCGGCAGAATTAGAAGGTAAGATCTGGTAATTACCTTCCAAACCGGCCACAGAATCTCACATCTATTATGTGGTTCCTCCGCCGGGCTTATCGAGGCGTTCATCAGGCTGCAGGCTGATTACTCAGCGATGAAGGAGGAGGAGGAGGAGGAAGAAGAGGAGAAGTTCCCCAAAACCTCAAACTCACACAGGAATACCTGCTGCACACACACACACACACACACACACACAAACACACACCCTTCCTCTCCTGGCAGCGACAGACGGATGGAGAGATGAAAGGACGGATGGATGTGCGGTGAAATGAAAGGGAGGAAGCCTCAGATGAAAGGGAGGAGGTCAAGTGTGAGCGACAGGTTTTCATGGCGTCTCTCTCCCCCTCTCAGATTAATGGCGCCTCGCTCCGGCGGCCCTGATTAGCCGCCGTTTACTCTGCCGGTTCGCGGCGGCTCGGCGGACGCACATCTGGCGGCCGGCGAGCAGATAAAGGGGACGGCGGATCAAAAAGATGGAATCAACAGCACGAGGACAAACCCCCCCCCCCAGAGGCAACTGGGTCAACCTCAGATGATCGGCTGCGTTGGTTTGGTGTTTTCGGGAGGCAGTAATATGAAATACACGTTTGTGTTATATCGTTTCATTATTATTACTATTATAATTATTATTATTATTTCACATCGTTATAACTTGACATGCTTTGGCCTCCAGACTCAATAGGTACAACCTTTGAGACTCCGCCTCTGCGACTTTGTACCCGCCCCCAGCTGCCCAATAAAGGGGCGTCTCCTATGGAAGCACATTGCTAAGCCATAAAAATATGAATATATCAGTATGGGCTTATAGTGTGATGAGAGTGTGAGAAGTTTGTAAGATATGCTGATGTTAGCATGTTGGTATTAGCATATTGATGTTAGCCTGCTGATGTTAGCAGGATGCTGTTAGAATTTTGTTAGCTTGCTGATGTTAGGAGCCTAATGTTAGCCTGCTGATGTTAGCATAGTGATGTTAGCCTGCTGGTGTTAGCATACTGATGTTAGCTTGATGATGTTATCATAATTTTGTTATCCTGCTGATGTTAGCAGTGTAATGTTAGCCTGCTGGTGTTAGCAGCCTAATGTTAGCCTGCTGGTGTTAGCAGCCTAATGTTAGCCTGCTGGTTTTAGCAGTCTAATGTTAGCCTGCTGATGTTAGCATAGTGATGTTAGCCTGCTGGTGTTGTGTGATCTTTTGTATGGATTTATGATACTTGTACTATTTTTAATCTGTATCGCCCAGTAGTTTGATTTATTGTGTAAAGTGCCTTTAAGTTCCATGAAAAGAGCTTTTCAAATAAAATTGAACATAAAACCCTCAAAAAATAATCATCCAATCTTTCAATAACTGGTCGTTGACTCCACCATATTCCTTCATGTCCTCTGAGTGCAAACGCGGCGCTGCTTCTCAGCGACACGTTTGACCCCGGGTGACCTCGGCTCTGCCCCGCTCGATGCTCTGATGCGACAGGCGCCGCCTCCATCATTTATCTTCCGTGTTGCGCGCGATTGTCTGAACAAACAAACATCTGCGCCCGCATGAGCCCGTCAGCCGCCGGGTTTCCTGTCATGGCGGCGGCTCCTCACGCGCTCGTCTGCTCGATGGGAGACGAGCGGAGGCGGAGCGCCGAGGCCCGAACCCACGCCGAGCTCCGCCATCGCGCCCATCGCGGCGCTGCCGATCACATTACAGCCTCCGAGCGCCGCCGCCGCCGGCAGACGCCCGGAATATTGGATTATCACAGGTAATCCTGCCCACGTTATGCAATTATTGAAAGGGGCTTTTATTTTTTTGGGTTTCAAAGTGAGATCCTGTATCCAAGTTGTTGGAAAAAGATGACGCCTGACAAAGGCAGCGCCGGCGTGGCAGCGGCATCCAAAAGCGATTAACCCCCCCTCCGCCCCCCGCAGGGATCTGATCATGAAATTAGCCGCGCGGATTGAAAAGATTCCCATTGAAAGATTAAGCGATAAAGTTGACGCTAAAAGGGGAGATTGTCTTTCGGGAAAACAGAAAGTGAGACTCGTGTTTGCGCGGCGGCGAACGCTTGTACACCAGCGCCGACGTTCACGCAGCGCTAATCTGGGATAAACCCTGTCACGGTTCACCCTCAGCCCTGCCAAGGGGGGGCGGAGCCACGGGGACGGGTTTTAGCCGTGTGATTGGTCGGTTGAACGCGCGAAGCATCGCCGCCCCAACTGAAATATGAACTCAATAATTTGTCCAGGAGGCGAGTCCATGCGCACAAACTCAGCCAAAATGATGAAGACCTAAATCTTTTATTATAAATGTGAAGGTTAAAAAAAAATAAATTTAAATTTAGTGATTATTATGTTATGTTATTATATATAGGTTGTCATTTTTATATATATATATCAGATACATTACCATTCATTTTTTTGTACCTTCTCTCCCCGTTTTTCATATTTATATTTTCACTTTATTTACTTATTTACTTTCATTATATCATCTACACCATATATTATATATAATACCATCTGTTTTTCATCCACACACACACACACACACGCACACACACACACACACGCCTACCTGTGCACAAATCATTGTAACTTTATGTTGTTCTCTGTTTGGACTCTCTGTCCACTTGATGTATGTATTTGTCCTCTAATGAAAAATTAAAAGAAAATAATAATAACAATCTAAATGTGGGACGATTCGTCATCGGCGGCTGGATCCCCGTCCAGCCATTGGTCGAGGCAGCAGGAAGTGCTCGACCCCCCAAACGGAGTTGCTGACTTCTTGAGTCCTGACAGCAGAGCGCTCGCGGGTGCACGTCCGCGCGTGAAGGTAACGCAGGTCGAGTCGCCCGCCGAACTGTCGGGAAAAAAAAAAGGGGAGGGGGCAGGCGGCTGTCCGGCGCGCGGCCCTCCGTCCTCGTCATCGCCGCCCTCGACTCGACGCCGCCGCGCCCGCTCTGACAGCCACCGTCGCCGCGGCGAACAACGTGTCACGGTGATACGGCGACGCCAGTCTGCCGCGCCTCCGCCGGCGAGGAAGGCCGAGGGAGACGCGGGGGGGGGGTGTCAGTGAAGGCATCGCCTGCACCGCTGACGAGGCGGCGCCGAGCTGGCTGACGAGGCGGCGCCGAGCTGGCTGACGAGGCGGAGCCGGCCGCCTGCGGCGCCGTCAGGGAGGGCGGAGCTCTGCTGTCGCTGCGCGTTACTGATTGATTTCTATATTATATGAAAGAAGAGCAAGTCTCAGTCCGCATGGCGGCGGCGCCGCGCGTCCCCGTGGCGCTTTGACCCTCAGACGCAGATGAGTGATGACTGGACCCAAACACTCGTCCATGAGCGGGTCCAAAATGACCCGTGGTGGAAGTCAGCGTGATTTTTGTGCCATTTTTAACCCTTCATGTTGTGTTGTGTTCATGTTCATGTTCACACACACACACACACACACACACACCTCATCGGGCTTGCGGTTGCCGTGTGAACGCAGCGCGGCGACGCCTCACACCTATAACAGATGAAACAGCCGTCTGATGTCATTTATGTCGTTTTTCAGCTCATAATCGCATGCACATTTACTCTAAATTGGTTAATTGATGTACTTCATTTGTGAGCCAAAAATCTGAATACTTGTATATTGTTGCTATCATCACTTCTTTCCTAGTCTGTAATCTAATTACATACATGGCAATAAAGGCATTCTGATTCTGATTCTGGTTCTGGTTCTCCTTTACAGTAAATTGAAGGTCTGACTGCTGGTTTCTAGTTTCTGTAGATCAAATGAATATTATGTTACACACACACACGCGCGCGCACACATACACGCACACACACAAGTGTTTCAGTTCAGAAGACACTTACGTTTCATCTCTTTAAGATTTGGAGCTCAAAGATTTAAAAAAAAAAAAAAAAAAAACGACTCTAAAAAGATGAAAAAATAACATGAATGACATGAAAAACATAAATTATTCACCTTTTTAACGTCAACATGAAAACAAACGTTTGGATCTGCCGCGTCTGCCTCCTTTGTGAGTGTTAAGAGCCCCGTCTCACCCCCGTCTCACCCCCGTCTCACCCTCCATCATCGTCAGACGGCATCCACCCAGAAAACGTTTCAAAAATACACATCTTAATCACTATCGCTCTTAAATAAACAGCGTTTTTTTTGGATTCACACGTGTAACTTTGTTAAAAATGCACTTCATTATGATTCAATTATTATTTTGAATACTTGCGAATTTTATCTCAAAGAGCCATTTTGTTCATTATTGTTTTTTATCAACTTTCCCTGTGAGAAATGAGCCTTTACTGTCACTCTGGTTTAAATACACCATGTGATAGCAGCTTGATTGTATGTGAATTTTGGTTTTAAAAAAATATAAATATGAATTTACACCGTGTGCATCGCTGTGAGTAAATACAGGAGAGTGGTCCAATGAGTCGCCCTCCACACACACACACACACACACACACACACACACACCCGTCACACACGTCTGTAAAGCGTCACACGCGTGCATCAAGTAGCAACAGGGGATTAAATAATTTCGTGTTCAGGCTATGAAGTTAATCTGTGTTGGCTCCATTTTTGAGCGCCACCTGCAGGCCAGCAGGTTTCACTATTGGCTTTTTTCGCCCATCAGGCCAACGTGACTGCTGGAGGTCCTCCAACAGGAGGAAAGCCTGCGGCCCTCATTGGGAAGCTCTGAGCTCCTGATCGCCCCTCTGGGAGACGTTATGGGGAGCGAGAGAGACGCACAGAGCTGACTTATTGATTTCTGACTATTTTTATTTCTTTCCTCCCCGTCAGATTTGTGAGGCTGATGGTGGACTGGAGGTGGGATGGAGGCGGGATGGAGATGGGACGGAGGTGGGACAGAGGCGGGACGCAGGTGGGACGGAGGCAGGACGGAGGTGGGATGGAGGTGGGATGGAAGTAGGACGGAGGCAGGACGGAGGTGGGATGGAGGTGGGATGGAAGTAGGATGGAGGCGGGATGGAGGTGGGATGGAGGTTGCTAGCATAGCACCGCCGATGGCTTCAGCAGCAAGAACGAGACATCTCAGCAACGTAACTTGCTTCAGACAAACTCCAAGTTCTCCTTGGGAGAAACGGCACCGGGCGCCGTGACATCGCCGACGGCGCCATCAACAGGTCAAACGTCCATTGTTATGCACAGAAGTGGAACATGAGCGTGTGAGCAGCATCTCACCAATCGCGCTAGCAAGACAGCCACCTGAGCGACCCAGCAACCTGATGCAGAAGCACCTGTAGAAGCACCTGTAGAAGCACCTGTAGAACCACGTGTTTCCTGACTGGGGTCAATAAAGTTTTTGTTTGAATGAGAAGGTGAGCGACCCTCCTCTGCCTCCCTCAGCGGCTTCGTGTGGTTACTGCTCTCCCTCTTCCTCCCTCCGCCGCCGTCGCCGTTCTCTGCCTCCCTAATGACTACAATAATGAGGCATTATCATCAGCTTCCACAACAGATGCTCGGAATATTTAGTCTCGGAATCTCTCCCCGCCGCCTTTCTCACGGCTTAATCTCGCCGCTTGCCGCCGCGCTCATTGTCGCGACTCGGTTTTCTCATCAGAGCAGCCATTCTTCAGCAAATTGGAGCCTCACGACTTCTCCATAAGCGTCTTTTTTTGGTATCAGTCTGCTCTGACTTTCACAAGTTATTGGAGGTCTTTTTTGTTCGCTGTAAAAAGTACTTCTTTTTTTGTTTACGTCACATGTCTGATGTATAATTAAAGCTCTGATTTTTTTTGACATACGTCGTCGACCCATCCAACGTGGGCGACTTTCTCCTGTTTGAGAAAGTAAAATGGCTGAAAGGAGGCGGTCAGAGTCAGCGGCACCCTGGGAGCGCCTCTTTTTTTTTATTTCCACTGGTGAAGTACAATTACTGTTACACCTGAGTCGCGTGATGACGGTTAGCGTACGACTCCATGTGCAGAAAAGCACATATTTACTGTCGGAATATTAGCATCACGAAGCCAAACAACCTGACTGCTAAACAGGAAGTCGCGGCGTCAGCTTTTCCCTGTCAGGAGGTTTGTTTTCTCCCTGTTTGAATTGAGGGTCAAAGGTCACTGCAACGTGATCGGCGATTCTTAGTTCCTCACGAACAAAACCAACTCATGACCGTGGATGTCGTGGACTGACGCGTGAATGCGGATTAACCGACGGTCACCCTCAGAAAGACTTCTGACCAATGAGAGGACAGTTTGCTCTCTGGGCGTCGCCGTGGGAACACAAATCCATCCAGGAACAAATGATTTGCGTCCGCGTATCTAAACAAAGCCAGCGGCCTCCGCGCGGGAACATCGGCTCTCTGCTCCTGCGACGGCGCCGCTGAACGTCGCCGGCGGCAGGCCCCTCCCCTCTGCCTCTGTTGACGCCGTGATTGGCTGACGCCGTCGTAAAATCAGATCGGACGCGTCGGCTCAGCGCCGGCGTCGTAAACGTGGCCCCGCGCGGCGTCCGCCCGCCGAGTGTCTCCTCTCCGGGCGCGACTTCACCGTCGCCCGACATGTCAGCCGCCCTCTTAACCTCCCTCTCTCTCCGCCCGCCTTCGTTCGCCCGCCTTCGTTCGCCCTTTCTTCACCTCCCTCGCTTTGGTGGAACAACAGGAAGCGAGTCGACGGCGGTGACAGGCGCCGCCGCCGATGAAAGTCCCCGACGCCAGCAGCTGTCACGGAGCTCCGGAGAGGCGAGGAGAGCCGCTGGAGGAGTGGGGGGGCGGAGGCAGGAGGGTGTGTGTGTGTGTGTGTGTGTGTGTTGGCGGGGTGGAGATGTGAACTGAAGTCGTGGAGTGTCGCCCCCCCGAGGCTCAGAGCCTCTAATTGACTGCAGTGGGTTGATGGAGGCTCTTTGTGACTGCCACTTCCAACACACACACGCACACACACACACGCACACACACGCACACACACACACACACACACACGCAAACACACAAACACACACACACGCACGCCACATTGCGGTTTTCATCCATAACTGCCCATCAAGTTGTTTACCTTTGACTCTATTCAATAATCTGCACGTCCTTGAGACCCCGGTGGGCGTTTGTGCAAAATTTGAAGAGATTCCTTCCTTAAAGAATGTGTCATTAATAATGGCGGAGCAGATGCGGTGGCACAATGACCTTGACCTTTGACCCCCCCAAAAACCACGGCCAGCATTTGTGCAAAATTCCTTAAATATCAGATGCACAAAAACGATACAGGCTTCGGGTTTGACCTTTTGGTTACAAGATGTCATTTTTTATTAGTTTGGACATTTAATTGTGGAAAGGCGCCGTAACAACAACCCCCAGCCAGAGAGAGAAGGTCACAGTGACCTTGAGCGTCTCCTGGATAAACCTTGCTCGTTGTACTGTGGGGGTCGTGGTGCGTTCAGGCGCTGTCAGAGGAGTATGATCATGATCACGATCAACAACTAACGGCTCACACATCAGAGACGCCGGGGGCAAACACTTAGCCGAGCGCTAAGCTGGAAGCTAGCCGGCTGGCAAAGGCCACGCCCCCCCGATGTTAACAATGCGTCGAGAGCACAGTGGAGCTCCGTTGACGACGGAGGAGGTCTGAGTCTGAATGTAGGAAGTTTTTTTTTATTGTTGTTGTTGAAATAATCATTAAAAAGAAGGGTTAATTTACTCAAACATGTTACAAATGAAGTAAAAAGATGCTCATTATGTCGTTATATTTATTTTCAAATTAAAATAATTTTCTTAATTGTTGTAAGATTTTGTCTCCAAAAAGTCCAGTTTTCCAAAAATGATTATTGAAATAATCTTTTTGAACACTGCAGTCAAATATTCGGACCAAGACGCGATGGGCTGAACCGGAGAAAAGCTGTGTTTGATTCCAGTCACCTTTAAAGGTGACGGCGGTAACACGGCGACCGACGCCGGCACATCTGTTACCGCGGCAACATGCACGATGACCCTCCTGCACGCGGCAAACAGCCTGAGCTCGAGCCGCTAACACGCAGCAACTCCCAGGATGCTCGAGTCCTGGATGCACTCCCACAAATCAGACTCTCCGTTTACACACACACGCGCACACACACGCACACACACACACACACACACACACACACGCACACACGCACTGAGAGCTACTGTAATTCTAGAGAACAGGTGACAGATGCAGCCAGAGAGGTTTTCAAAGCTTTTTATTTGTGCCAAAGTTCCACAGGGACTCGTTCAGATGGAGAGCTCGGACAAAAACATGTCGGTAATGGTCATATAGGGGGGGAGGGAGGGGGGACGGGGGGACGGGGGGAAGGCGGGGGCGACTGGGGGCTGTTTGGATGAATGGTTGGAGGGATGGAGGGATGGAGGGATGGATGGGTGGTTTGATGGAGAAATAGATTGGCGTATGAGTGGCAGGGGAAAAGGGGAGATGGTCGCCGTAGAGATTCGCAGATTTGCGGTCGAGACCAGATGGCATGGCCCAAAACGGACACACGCACACACACACACACACACACACACACACACACACACACACACACACACACACACACGCACACACACACACAGACCGTAAGTCATGGGGCTTTGTGACACTTACAATGGCAGAGAGAGATGACAGAAACTGGGACGCGCGGTGGCGCCGCCATGATGGAGAGCATCAGCCTGGTCGGGCGGCCGTGAGGTCACACGGTCACAAACATCGAAACAAAAGTAAGAAAACAATAATCAAAAACAAATCTGTCGTCACCACCTGCTTGCGAGTGGCGCTGCACCTAAATAGAGTAAAATGTTCGGCTGCATCCAGACACTGATTTGTGCCGGTCATACCTGTGTCTCACCTACCCATGATGCCTTTCTCTCCACACCACATGCGACTGTCAACAGAAGGTGGAAAAATGCCAGAAAAAAGGGTTAAAAGTTCACCCAGATTTCACCGTCACGGCCGGATTTGCGAGGGCGGAAGCGGCGGCGATCATAAACGCTCAGAAAGCGTTTTTACAGTGTTCAGGCGCGTAAAACGAAAGCCGGTGAGGGGGGGCGGAGACTAAGAGGATCCGTGCTTCCATCAAAACATGTCCAGATCCGCTCGGATACCCCAGGACGCCTCGGATCCCGGCAGCCCCGCGTTACTCCACCAGCTGCAGGGACCAGATAGTCAGAACTATGTCTTATCATTTTGCTAAGCCCCACCCACCGAACCCACCGTTACCCCCGTAAAACCTCATGTTGGGTTGGGTCTGCGCTTTCTGGGGCGGAGCTCCGCTCCCCGCCAGCGACCCAGGCCTCATTGATGGCCATGGCGCTCCGAGGTCACACGCACTGCCGGGAAGGCGACGCAGGGATCAGGAATCTTCTGCAGGTTCTGGTCCTGACATTCATGTATATTAAATAGTTGCACCCCACCGTGTCTCCGAAATGACCCGTGATTGGCCCAAGCCTTCGTTCACGGGTGAGAGGGCCACCGTCAGCCTGCTCCTCCATCTTCATTCGGCTCCAACGGCGAATGGAAACGTGAGCGCCGCGCGCTTCCGGCATAAATAAATCAGATTGCACCTTCCACCGCACTCGGTGAGAAACATCCGAGACGCGCTGTCAACAGCCTGATTCCGCGGCCTTCTGCACTGATTTCCCGCTCATGAATAAGGTAGCAGATAAATGCTTAAGTTGAATTATTAGGATGTTTTATTCAGGAGGGCTCCGGGGCGGCTTCCTCTCCCCGCTCAAGGATGCTGGTCATGGGGGAGGAGACGCCTAAGCGCTCGGGCACCCTGGAACATGATTGGGATTAATTAGTAATGTGAGTTTACGGTGGTGGAGATGTAACATTAATGCAGACAGGCTGAGGGCCACGGAGCTTCTCACAGCTGCCTCCTCTTAGCTGCGGCGGCGAGGAGTTCGCCGCTCCAGCCCGCGGTCAGCCGAGCGGCGGCTCAGCCGAGCGGCGGCTCGGCCTCGCGGCGCCCTCCGAGACGCCGTGCTCGCCAGACGGCGGCGTTCTTAAATCCACACGACCGGGGGGGCCTCTTTTTTTAGAGGGATATCTCGTGCAGTTATGAAAAGATCAACCTTGATTTCATCTCATGTATCGAGTGCAGACTTTTGGCGAGGACGCTAACGTAGCTTAGCATTAGCAACGTTCCTAAACCGGTTTAGAGAAGAACCTGCCAGCACCTCACGCGGCATCTGCAGATTTAATTCAGTCACAAACTCGTGACTTCAATGTGTCACTCAGATTCAGAAATATAAGACACACACAGATGTACATGCAGCGGCCACTTTATTAGGTACACCTGCTCTGTATGTATGTATGTGTGGACCAATGAGGAAAGAGAAGCCAACAATGCCGGCGTGTATTAAGAGCTGCAGACACGAAGCCCCGCCTCCCCTCCGAGGTTCTGATCCCATCGAACATTAAAATATATTCAAATTTGAAAAATACACCATAATATAGAGTGAAATTGAAGAAATAAGTTTAAATTGCCTTGTTTGAAGGTTAACTTAATTAATCAACCTCTTAAGCCTTTTCATTGCCATTTACTTTTTTATTTATTCAGTATAAATTCTTATATGTTCTCATGTGATTTAGCTCTTTAGATCTGTTGGTGTTTTTGTAAAAGATGATTCACATCCAGTCGTCCACGGTGGGATTAACACGGCGGTTTCAATTAAAATCAGCATTGTTGAAATCAGTACTTCTGCTGAGCGCCCGGTTTTACTGCGATATTCAATTTAAGAGTTCCACTTCTTGGAAACCGGTCACAGAACCGAAACCAGCTGCTGAGTCTCACGGCGCCGCCGGCGTCCAATCACGGGGCTGAAACGCCACCAAACAGAACCGGCAGGTCACCGGCTGTTGTGACCGAGGTCAACCAATCACGGTCGCCGAGGCTTCACCCACCGCACAAATGAGACCGTCTCCGCCAATAAGAAACACACGGACGAAGGGACGGAATCAGACACGCCGACAAGTTTTAGGGCTCTGAGAACATTTCAACTGACTTGGTAAGGTAGCGAGGGCCTTGCAAACGTGTGTGTGTGTGTGTGTGCGTGTGCGTGTGTGACTGGAAGCCCTCAGGGGTCACCATTTAGGCTGCATCATTTCCCATCAGTCAGTATGCTACGATTAGCAAATTAGCATGGAGTCCCTGACGCCCGAGGACACACACACAATCTGTTGCACCTACAACCTGGGAATGCACCTTGTGCGTGTGTGTGTCTCTGTGTGTGTGTGTGTGTGGGTGTGTGTGTGTGTGTGTGTGTGTGTGTGTGTGTGTGTGTGTGTGTGTGTGTGTGTGTGTGTGTGTGTGTGTGTGTGTGTGTGTGTGTGTGTGTGTGTGTGTGTGTGTGTGTGTCAGGCTCGGCTCCAGCAGATGGTGGGATCAGTGCTGCATATGTTCGGCCTTCACTCCTCCGCTTGGGACAATTAAAGGCCACGACGACTTTATCTGCGGCGACGCCGCCACCGCCGCCGCCCACCTGAGGACTTCCTGTTTCCTCCTCGGCAGAAACCACGAGATGAGATCACGGCGGATTTGCTGCGTTTTGAGCTGAGGGAGCCACAGCAGCGCCACCTGGGGGCCCACGAAGGAAACGTCACAATAATCGACTGGATCTCGGCAGCGATAATCTGCAACCAGCCGTTCGTCCAATAATCAGCCATCAAACCTTGTTATATTGGAGGTGCTGAGATGTTACCAGGGTGATGGAGGTCTGTGGAAACACCCGACCTCCATGGTGACGCCAGTGCTTGGAGGGACGCCATTTTACTTTCAAAGCCGGCGTCCCGCATAGTGAATAGCGGTTATATTTTAATGGACAGTAAGCTAGATATGTTAGTGAACGTAATACACACCCACCAGCCATAAGATTATGACCCCCGCGTGTCCACCATAGAGTATAATACAACACATCAGCCATAAGATTACGACCACCGCGTGTCCACCATAGAGTATAATACAACACATCAGCCATAAGATTACGACCAGCGCGTGTCCACCATAGAGTATAATACAACAGCCCTGCAATCAGTTCTCCCTTCAGGAGGAGTTTTATGTTGGATTGTGATTGAATGTGTGTGAGAGAGGTGTTGACATGTTTGAATGATTGTTATTGGGACTGTAGTTTGTGACGCTGTTGGACTGTACTGGGTTACACTGGGAGGGGTCCCTAATATTCTGGTCAACCTAAAAGTTCACCATCATCACAAATTGCAGTCCCAATATCCCCAATGTTTTGGTCATCACTCTCATTCACATTAAGATGCCAAATATTAGCAAAAACTCTGCACTATGCTCTACGGTGAACATGCAGAGGGGTCCCTAATGTTTTGGTCATCCCACTCATATGCATTAGGATGACCAGAATATTAGGCACACCTCTTAAGACCCCTGAGGGCCCTCAAGGTCTCCTGGAATACCCTCAAGGACCTCTGGAAGACGCGTCCCTCACGCTGTGTCATCCCAGTGCCACCTAAAGTTTTATCACTGAGTTGCTGCATTATATTTTATGGTAAACACATATTTTAGTGGTCATAAAGTTATGGCTGATTGAGTATTCTAATTGCACAGTTACAGTTACATCATGTGAGGAGATCAAGTTTAAAATGTAAATATTAATCACAATGAAACACATGAATCTGGCTGCAGCCTGCAGAATGACGATGTGCATTTTATTGTTTACCTTTTATCCATTTACATTTTTCCATAAAGCATCAGTCTCATCGGGATCCAGCCGGCCAGGTTTGAAATGCGCCTCATGAAAATCCTGCCAAACGCAGAACTGCAAAGCTCTGACATGGCTTCTCTCCCAGAATAACGTCCCCAATGGAGCCACAAACATGCCAGAGGATCCACGTTCTTCAGGAGTTCTTCTCGGGTTCGGAGAACTGCACAACGGTGATTCCACACCTGCAGGCGTCGGCTTCCCGACCAGCGCTGGAGGCGACTGGAGGAGCTGCGACGACGTCGCTGAAGCTCTGAAGGTGAAACCGTCCAGCAGCACAACATGGAGGCTCTGGTGAAGCTCTCTTCCCCCAGCTCTTCTTCTTCTGTTTTCTTCAGTCAAACCTCACGTCAAAGCTGATCTGCAATCAAACAAAACGGACTGGAAAACAGTGAGGAGTGGGACGCCCGCTTCAAAGATCTTCTCTCTCTCTCTCTCTCTTTTACTCGCTTTTTTCTTTTTCATTTTTTCTTTTTTTTGAAGTTTTAGAACAAGTTGAAAGCAGTTGGTGACACATGAAACAGAAACATTGCTGCATATTCAACACGCCTCTGATCTCTATTTGTGGGCTGCTGATTAACTTATGTGTTCCGAGTGTGTGCGTGTGTGTGTGTGTGTGTGTGTGTGTGTGTGTGTGTGTGTGTGTGTGTGTGTGTGAGAGAGAGAGAGAGAGAGAGAGACTGTGGAAGAAAAGAGAGACAACAGTTTTTGCATTATAAACCAATGGAGCCCATTCAGCCAAAAGAAATAGGCCTTCAAGGTTGCTTTTCACCTAATGTGGAAGTGAGTCAAATATTTTGTAGGAAAGAAAATGAAGCATTGCAAAGCATCATCTCACTTGCAGTGTGTTTACCTTTGACCTTTTCTCATTTCATGCAAACTCTGGGCAAATTCACAGGTAACCACCTCTCACAGTTTGAGCTTTCTCAGTAAACAGTCTTTCAGACACAAAAAGCTTTAGAGAGACAATATCAAAAATTGATGAATCCATATGTGGGGCTATATAGGTAAAGGTTAAAGTAAAACATTAATGCGAAAATCTAGGTTGCCATTAGTGATGGTGCCCTGGTTGCTACAGCAGAACTTGACCACTTATGAGCCTTGTTGCTTCTCTAAAATTGCTGCTG
>CAAKHG010016675.1:0-10695 GCA_901007715.1 Dactylopterus volitans | reverse complement strand
GGAAAACCATCTGCAGCAGAGGCTCAATTACACACAGACATCGGCATCCTGCTGGCTTTTACTGGGACAAGACTTTATACTTCAGGTCACCACTGACACACACAAACACACACACACGCACGCACACAGACACACATGTTTAATACAAAAAAGATGAGACCAATGCCTGGCAAAAGTACATGTCTGACGGGTTGAGAGCTTTCTTCTCAATTTTGCTCACTTAGCATAAAGCAGATATAGACCACTGTCATCTCTGGCCTCTAACCCAAGTCTCTCCCATCATGCCTTTGATGGCTCTTAACACCAATCAAATTCATGTATACTAACCCTGCTCTTCTTCCCCTCCCCTGTCTCTGTGTCTGATCTCCTAGGGTCTGTCCATGAGGACCAACTACCAGGCCTCATACTCCCAGATGGACATGGGCACCCATGGCTACTTCTCCTACAACATGGCGGCTCTGGCCACCATGAACAACCAGCAGCTGGAGGTAAGTAATGAGCTCCACATGCCCCTTCTCCTGCCCCCCCCAAAAAACCCCTTCACCCCCACGGCATTGCGCACCACATTCCTCAGACCCCACTGCTAATTGTGACAACAGTCTTGTAGTCGACAAGCCCAGCTTTGCCCCCAGTCCTCCACCCAAAAGCTCGTAGTACTTCATGTCTGGTGCAGCAGCTATTTATACATCGTGGCACATCGGAGGAAAGTAGTGGAAAGGTTGTATGCTGGTTTCAGTTCTCGCAGTCGAGGCATGCTATACAGATTTTTTTTTTTTTTTTACAAACATAAAAAAAAGGCTCACAAAGTAACTGATGCATCCTCCTGCAGAGGAAAAAAGATTCTGAAGAGGAAAATTACAGAACATGGTAAATGGAACCAAAAGCCACTGAATGATTGCAAAGCTCTTGTAATCCTGATACATTGTATTTTGTACCACAGGCTTGGATTTCCTTACCATCAAGGTACTGGATTCATCTGTCTGCTCTTTAGTGCTCTGGAGAGTTTTCATGTGCAGCTTGCATACTTAAATTTGCTGCCAGGTTGCTGGCATTGGTGAGACTGAATGATAGTGTGGGCTGTGAAAACAAAGCAGAGGTGATGATTCTCTGTAGGTCTGTCCCTGCGAGCCACGCCTTTTGGCATTTTAACTCGTGTTAATCTAGGAACATTGAGTAATGCAGGCCTGAAGAACATCCATGTGCAGCGTTTGCCCGCATGGAGCCCAATATTGATCTTGGCAATGGCTCAGGACACGTCTGATTGGCTCCACCGCCTATGCTGAAAACAAGATGAGCTTACCTTCCTGTAGTTTTAACTTTTCCCCCCATCTTGATTTGTGCACAGGATATTATAAACCAAGGGCGACAGAAGGTCATTGAAGCAACAAATGCATTGAAGAATGTACCGCGGGAGTCACTGGAAGATATTATCAGCAGAGTGGTGAGTGCAGCACAGCTTCTCAGACAAGATTGTCTGGATTATTATATTCGGTGAAATAGCCCTGTATTCACATGGAGCATGTTTATGCGTCACCCAAGGACGGGAACAGGATAGAAGTGGAGGTATTCCAGCTTTGAAGGTCTTTTGAAGATTAAACTTAGTAAACTTTCCTCTCTAACCCCCTCAGTGGAAAGAGAACCCGTCACTCACAGAGAACCAGGTCCAGTCGATGGCTCTGGGACGACTGGCGAGTGTGGAGCTGGAGCTCAAACGCAGGGAAGCTGTTTACAGGGACGTTCTCACAAGGCAGCAGCAGGTAAAAACTACCACGTGAAGGAAGCACTGATAGCTTAAATAACAGAAGCTGCTGTTCTGATGTATATTTTTTAAAAATGATGGAAAGCACAACTAGGTCATTTTGTGTATAAAGGAAGCGTGTACATAGAAACGCCTTTTGCAGCTGTGTTACACCTGCCACTAGTGGCTGTGTTACGGCCATACAGCCTAAACATGTACCATACCATACTGAACAACTGGAAATTTGAAATTGAAATTAAGTTGCAAATCTGAATGATTCATAAATGTCAATTTTATTTTTTTTTGAGTGGTGCTCAAGATCAAGTTTTCAAAACCTGACATAATTATTTTTTCTCAAATAATGCGTGACAAAGACAAACACATTAACGAGCTGCTCCCCCGTTTTTGTCATATTTTTCTGACTACCATTATGTCATGTCACTTCACTACAAACACAAATGCTGTCAACAGGAAGTCTGTTCATCAGTGTCCAAAGGAAGCCAGTGGAATCATTTTCACATGCAAAATTTGTAAAATACAAGGGGGAAACAAACTTTTTTTCTATCACTACAAATTTTGTTCTTTGTGTGAAGACCAATACTTGTGTTTCACAAGTATATGAGCTGTGCAATTTTGCGCAAACTATTTGTACTAAAATTTGGACTTTGAATGCAAGAGACCTTTTAAATGTTTAAATAGTTTTCAGCAGATTGTAACCTGAATCTGAGATGCAGCATTTGAAACCGTGTATACACACACACACACACACACACACACACACACACACACACACACACACACACACACATTTCCTACAAGTTGCATGGGCAGGTATACTCTTAAAATTATCCAGTCCTCACTCAAGAATATGCTACAAAATTGTAAAATTATGAGATGTGTTTGGATGGGTGAGGTCTGCATTGTCCAGCTGCTGTTTTTATAGGTCCAGATAAAATTTATAGTCTTTTTAAAATGTGTATCTCCACAGCTGATGATGTACGTGCAGAAGCTAATCACCAACAGGAAGGTCCAGGAGCAGCAGCTGGCCATGGCTAACCAGGCGAGCTACCTGAACCAGCTGGCACTGCAGAACGGCATGATGGGAGCCGGCGGGCTGAGCCAGATTGACCTGCTGGGGCTTTACCAGCAGCTCCACGGCATGGGCTCCCATCAAGCCATGGGCAAGAATCCTGGGCCCTCAAAGGGCCTGTAGGCCAGAGGGGACTATTTCTCACCACCACTCAGCTGGCCAGCTCCAAGTGGCCCAGTCCAAGCGAGGCCCTGTGTCCCCTCAGCAGATGCACTGAGACCACTTAGAGCTCAGAGCAACGCCGGTGCACCAAGCAGAGCGTGGAGGAGTTAATATGTGAGGCTGCTGTCCACTGGGGCCTCAAAGTGCTAATGGACTCACAATCTCTGATTCTGTAGTTCACGGCAAGATGATGGAATATAATGTATAAATGACTGTTTGAAACGGTAAACTCAACATAAATAAAAAAAAAAAAAATGTATATACCGCCTTAATGTTATTCAAGTTCAATATCTTCATTTTTCATGTATTTAAAGATAAACAAGTTTTACCCTCAATGCTTTTAAGCATTGTATTGTTTTTTTCCCCTAAAAAGAGGGTTTCCTTATTATTTAAACTCAGTTTTTTATACTGTTTTAAATGCCTAACTAAACCTGAGTGGGGCCAGTGTTGTCGGTGACAGGACTTTATGATGTAAAGCTCTACACGATATTAGCCGCAATAGATTCCTCCACCAATATCTAGCAAAGCAGACGTTTGTTGGTGCTGCAAAGTCCTGCGCTTTTTTTTGGGAGATGGAAGAAAAATTGATTTGTTGACACACACACACAAAAAAAAAAAAGATGGCCTTATTTGTTTCCTAAAAAAAAAAAAAAAAAAAAGCTCTGTAAAGTTCTGAGATTTGTTGAGAATCTTTTCTATCATGCTTTTAAGTGTTCACATTAACGGTCGCTAAACATGGTAATGGAATGCTTGTGTTGTTCAAAACTGCCTGCTGGTTCCTATGACCATTTTGTAACATCATTCTCATTGTCACGTGATGTCATGTCTAGCATAGCACTGTGCGTCCTGCCCATTGTTTATGTTCCACTTGTGTTGATCCCGAGCCTGAGCGAGCGACTGGGTCTCACAGAGCACAGCCAGTTCAGGCGGGTGTCGCAGGGCCCAAATCCTCCCCGTCGGTTCCCTTGACTTGCCTGTCAGGGTCTGAAATACGCGTTTTCAGGACGGACTTGACGACCAGAGTGAGGAAATTTTAATCATGTCTGTCTGAATTTGTCATCTGCTTTGTGAGACTGCAGTCGCGCCAGGCGGGTACCTGAACAACCTGTATTCTACTTTGGCACAGTTTTTGCTTCAAAATGCTTCAACTGGTGTAGCTGTCAGTCATGAGGGATATGCACATTTCTCATGAGGAGACGCCTGTCGTCTCTAGTTGTATTTCATAAATGTAGACAACTTTTTTTTTTCTGCCCTCCTCTAAGAATGTTGTTATGTTAGCAAACATGATTTGCCATGAATCTGATCTGCTATTATCTTGATAAGTATTTAATATAACATTTAATAAAGTGACCAAAAGGATGAACAACTTCGGCGGTCCGAGTCATCTTATTGAGCACGACATTGGCGCTTACTGGCCGTTTTAAAAAGGTGGTAGATTTGCTAAGTGTAATTTACCAGAGCATGACCTGTGGTTCATATTTAGACCTATTTGAAGAGATACTCCGATATCATGTCCTTCCCTTTTTAAGACATTTTGGGACTAGTGACTAAAATGAAGGCTTTATTTCTAAATGAGCTATACACTTACTGAGTTTGCTGTGAATTTCGTGTAAAATTTGGCTGCTTCGTCTTGAGTTACGCAGCAGATAGTTTTGATAAATTGCGAGTAGGAAGGCGGATAGATGGCACATCGCTATCCGGCGTACCCAGCTTTCACACTCCCAGCACTAAGTGCCTTTTGTCCTTCTCCTTTCAATCTTTCATCTATTTTTCCCTCTCCCGGTATTGTTTTCATTTCTCCATCTGCCAGGGTTTTCCCCTGCATGTCTTTGACTTTTCCAACCCCCCCCCCCCGCCACCGCCCTCCCTCCCCTCCCCCAGGGATCTTGCTCTCACAGATATCTGCCAGTGGAGAAACATTACAACTATTGCAGATGTTGAAATGTTGATCCCGTCCCCTTTTAGCCCCAGATTACCACCACTCCAGGTTTGCGGCACATCCCTGCTGGCTGGCGCTCCAGCGGGCAGCTGTTTCTGTCCATTGAAAAAGCCTCGGCACAGACAACACTACTGGGGTCTGTGGGGCCCCTCCACTGAACAACCAATCACTGCCTAAATCCACGCTGATGTGTAAAGCCAATTAGGAGCCAGGATCCAGTTGCATAAGGAATCTGATTTTGTACGGTGGATGTAGGCTGACTAAGACATTACTGAGAGAGAGAAGGGGGACTGTACACGTTACTTAGTAAAGGGTTTATGAGGGCAAATTGGCATGGGATTCAACGGGTGTTTGCCTCTGGGAACATTTTTTTTTTTTTTTTATCTTTTTACCTAACTTTCTCTCTGTCTTTAATTGGACAATAGGACCGAATGCTTCTGGGGTTATTGCCTCTATGACATAACATTTGAGGTCTCTTAATAACAGCGGTCAAGCTCAACAATAATGCTCTTTGAGTTCTACGGCTACATCTGTGAGGCCAATTTAATTTTTGCAGGGGAGAAGAAAGGTCATTTATAAATCGCGGGCACGTCTGCCAACTTGCACCAGGAGCTTTTTAAAGTTCAAGAAGGCCATAAAATAATGATTTGAACAAAAATAGTACAAAGGTGCTTTGAGCTAGCTGCTAACACGGGCGTGCCATGCGCATGCATGGTAGTGTTTACACCATTTAGGTTTATGATAGCATGTTAACATGGGCTAATTAGAAAGCGAATATAAAATGTATGTTGGATGAGAGAGAGAGGGGCCGTGCACATCACTTGGTAAAGGGTTTATGAGGGCAAATTGGCACGGGGCCTCAACGGCTGTTTGCCACTGGGGGGAAAAAAAAAAAAACCTCCCTCAATTTTCTTTAGTCTGTTACATGTTAGGACCAAATAGTAGTCATTCACATGCACACTCATACACTCTTAAGTATTGCTTTGTCAGGCTTTAAAGTAAATTCATATTGAGGAATAATAGGCCATTTATAAATGTTGCTCGGGTAGATTTGACGCCCCAGGTTTTTAGGCTTAAGGTGGCTGGAATGATATTTAATGATTTTAACAAATATGACAGGACAGTGGTGCTTTGAGCTAATTGCTAATGCCAGCATGCAACCATGCGCATGTGTGGGAATGTTTACCACCGTCTTATAGTTCCTGATAGCACCCTAACATTTGCTTGGAACTGAGAATAATGGCAATGCAGTTAGTTTTTCGGCTGTAAAAACCTGTTTAAACATTTACATTTGACACCAAGTCATTATTATAATGAATGCCGGGGGAAACATTCTTAGCCTCAACCAACTTCCTGTCACTGTGTCCAGTGGTTGCAGAGATATTACACACACGCAATAAGAAAAAGTCAGGTCTCGCGATGGCACCAGAGGGAACATCAAGGGATCATCAATCATATTCACTCTGCTATGAGCACCGTTTTGATTTGGACTGGCTGACACCCCGACTTCATAACGATGAAAGAAATGCAACATTCACGTATATTCTACATGTGGTTTTAATTGGTACATCCAGTTGTTTTTTTGTTTTCAATCCAAGCAAAAATAGTCACTCACGATGAGTTCTCGATAGCAGGACAATTTTATTGTCATGTTAATTGCAGTTCTTCATTTTTTTTGTTTATTGGTGTAATTTCAGTAGAATCTACAGTCCAGATAACTTCAAGTTCATTACAAAATAAAGTCTTTGCAATAAATAAATATATAGATTTATATTTATACTTTATACGTAGAAAATAAATATATTGTACATCTCATAAATAGGATCACCCATATGTACCCATCAGCTGCTTGCATTTTAATAATGTTCCTGACACTCTGAACATCACAAGTCACTGTCTTTTATATATATATAAAAAAAAACCTATTGCTTTTCCTTTACAACCACAGTCAGAGAAGTGCTTTTGTCCCCCCGCTTGATCGCTCGCTTTGCATACGATTTCGACAAGACGCGGCTTGATATTTGATGTTAAACCGATGAATGTGATTATTAGGGCTCTGGTGATTACACGGGAGACCAAGTGAGCCTGCAGCTGGGACTGAGGATGTGCAGTAAGTGCTCTTTTATCTGACCCACATTCATCATAGAGATTTCACGCCTCTCTTTCATCCTCGACTCGGTGGACCACTCAGTGAAGCTCCGTTTCCACTTATTTGTCTTCAAACACAACAGACATTCTTCTCATAAACTCCTCAGTAGCCGACTGTCTCGTACTTTCACTTACAGTAACATGCATGAACTGCATCGCGTCCGCATGCCTGACCCCCCCCTCTTCTTCTTCGACCATCGATTTCCATTGGCGTGGGCATGTGCCTTCTCTTACATTAGCATGACTGTGTGTGTAGTGCTTTCTGTCAAAAAGTCTCTTGGTGGTCTCGTGGGCAACCGTTCATTTTTCTGCCCCACCAAAATAGTGCTACTTCAAAACGCCAAGGGCCATGATTTCATCTTTCATTGCATGTTGCTTCGGCTTTCACTTCTTGGGGAAAAAAAAAAAAAGCGGTCATGGAATAAACATGGCACCTGATTGGATCGTCCTGATTGCCACACAGCTGGCCTCCTCTCTCCACGAGAACAGTGGTTTTACAGGATCACTTTCCCTCCTCTCTGAGGTCACGAGTCCGTGGCGGCGGCAACAAAGCAACATCCAGGAACATGCTAAAATGTTTATATCAGTGCTGTATGCGCTCGGCTGAGGGCCGAGGCGCAAACACGGAGACCTTAGTGGGAGTTGAAGGTAAACAGTTCTGCACCAGGTCGCAAGTAACCTCCTTTCTTGTCTTCCTGTCTCTTCAAATGCGACCAGTTCTTGAAGCATCAGCGCTGGTCACCTGTACTGGAAAAGGTCCCTGTATGCTTGAGGGATCTTTTCAATCTCCACCGGCCTGGGTAAGAAGTGGGTGAGTTTCTGGTGTTTTTTAGTCCTGCCGCCCTCCCTGGGAGAGCCGTCTTTGTTCAAGGCCACATAGTAGAAGCGCCCCGTGTCTGTGTGCTTGTATAGAGTGGAAGCGTAGGTGTTGTACCAGTTCTCCTCGAACTGCTCCCTGAACACACATTCTGCTGTCAGCTTCTTCTGCAGGGAAGGAGGACGACATATTAGTGCTAACGGAATGAAGACATTGTGAAATTGTGAAATGCACAACAGTGAAAGAGACATAAGAATGTAGCTAAGGTTGAGATGGATGCTGCTGCCGCTGCTTTGCATGCAGATTCCACTCTCCCTGGAGCGTTAGCTTGTGTGTGTGTGTGCGCGCGCGCGTGCGTGTGTGTGCGTGCGTGTGGCTTCGACCATTCCGCGCTGCACTTGCAAGCTGAAATGAACCAGTAGAAACTCATTTAGGCAGGTGCTCATTATGACAAAAGAGGGGAAGTCATTAGGAATGACTTTTCACTTTGCACTCCACACTCACTCCTCAGACCTGTTGACCTCTCGTTGTCCGTGGGGATTCATTTCCCTCCCAGCGACGCAAACAGTTAACAGGCGCACAGTCTTCCCTTTTGCTCTCTCACTTTGCTACACACACACATACACACACGCACGCACGTGCGCACGCACGCACAAGCTTCGGCCTCCACTGACAGCGCAGCATGAGCGATGGCTGCAGGTTCAGCAGGTGAGAGAGTGCTGGCTGAGTGAGTGTGTGAGAACAATGAGAGACATCAGGGTTGGAGCTGCTTTCCTGCCAAAACCAGTCAGTCATGCAGCAGCTCTGCTGGTTCTGCTCTGCAAGAGGCCTGATCCTCGGGGTGTGTAGGGTATCCCCACCAGCACCGAGAGCCCGATTGAGGGCGGAGGTGCGGGGCGGGTGCAGAGCTACGGGTGAAGTCCCGCTACTCTACCTCCCCTGCTGGAGAACACGTCTCCTGGATTGATTTCTTTTGGCTGCACCTCCACACACCAAGATGGATGTTCAGTCAATCCCTGCCTTTAGCACATTTCAGAGCTCAAGCAAGTATTTGTACAGAGTTTTTTTTTTTTTTTTTTTTATTCCAGCAGCAATTTTGTTGATTGGCTGTCAAGCTCTGCTCGACTGCGGCTGTGTGGTGAAGCTGTTGCCTGTAAACACAGCCTGGAGGGCACATGACTGGGCCAGCTCCATCCGACTACACATACACAAACCTCATCGGATCAAAAGCTTGTCAAGGTCTGGTGGTTGTAGGGCGGAAGCACCCTTCTACCTGTTACCCGGCTTGGCTGGCGGGTAGTTCATCTCTCCCCTCCCCCTCCTGGGCTCCCAGATTCAGACAGACATGTCTACATCGCTCCCTCTGTCAGGTGACTCAGTCAGGTGTGCAATTACCTCCCCGATCGCCCAATCGCTGCCTCCCACCGCCGCCCCCCCCTCCCTCCTCCCTCCTCCCTCCCCCAGGGTCAAAGCTTCAGGATGCCAGACTCTGATAGCATGCTCTAACAATATCTGCACTTTCAACATAATGGCTGCGCTTAAAAGTAGCCTCTGTTCAAAATGTTCAGAGCTGGAGGGGGAGTCTGAGCCCCGAGAGGCCCCCAGGTAGTGCCCTGGGACACCTGATACATGTAACCTTCACATACTTCCCCCTCATTGTCTTCATCTCTGTCCTCCAGATAGCAACGCAAAAATGTTGGCCAGGATGTGGAAAAAAAAAAGGAAAAAAAAAAGCTTCTTTAGAAGCTGCACTCACCGTGAGAAGTGTAAGAGCACATTTCCTCTTATGTTTAAAAGTCCAAAGTGGAGAGGTAATCCCCACCAAATTCAGCAGCACCACACATCCAAAGTTGCTGTCCCCACTTTGGGAAATATGTAAATATTTCTGCATATCTCAAAGCTATAAATGAATCGTTTGGTTTGCTCTTTTAAAGCTGCAAACAAGCGTGTGCTGGAGCTTTTCCCTGAATCACTCCTCATGAAAAACAAGTACAAAGATCATTTTTATTCCTTTCCACCCCCCCCCACCTCCTGCTCATGCTACTGCCCGTGTTGTTCTTGGTCTCGTAATCTGCAGCATTTACCGAATCCGCTGCCTTTGTTAATTTCTCTGAGCTGGAGGAAAACAGCGGGAGACGGAGCGTGTGAGAGACTCCGCGAAGGAAACACACTTGTTTTGTCTCACTGTGGTTTTCCCATCTGCCACGTACCCTGATAACAACCTGGAAGCCCAGGCCTCTCCTGAACCCCTCGCCTCAATACCCAGCAACCCAAAAAAAGCAACAACAAAAAAACCCAGTACTATTCCTGTGTGGCAGCGAGTTCTGTGGGACAATTCAGAGGTATCAAACATTGTTGTGAATGAGACCTGGTGAGGCAGTGAGGGCGGGGCTGGACATGAAAGGAGGGGTTTTGACTCACCGACCCGTAGAGCTCTCCTTTCTCATTCATGCCGAGGTAGAGTCCAGCGTCCACCCCCCTGATGCTGACCAGACCAACTGCCAGACTGATGAACTCCAGGATACCTGAGGTCAAACACACACGCACGCGCGCACACACACACACACACACACACACTGGGCCCGAGACCTGGCTGTTAAAACGTTGCACGTACATTTATGTGTATGCAGATTTATGATCACACAGAAACCTGCTTTGGAATATTTCAGGAGGTGAAGCTGGATGGAGAAGACGGAGAAGACGGAGAAGACGGAGAAGACGGGGAGGACGGGGAAGACGCTTGTCAGGTCAAAAAAAAAAAAAAAAAAAAAAAAATAAAAAAAAAAAAAAAAAATAAAAAA
>CAAKHG010016674.1:0-10716 GCA_901007715.1 Dactylopterus volitans | reverse complement strand
TTGATCACTTCCCTGGTGTCTTTGTCTCCTTTACCCGTCCTAAACCTCCACCATTCAACGGGCTCTGCTGTAAGCCCCCCCCCCCCCCCCCCCCCCCCCCCCCCCCCCCCCCCCCCCCCCCCCCCCCCCCTTTTTTTTTTTTTTTCCTTTTTAGGGGGTAGGGGGACAATATGTTGGAGGGATTTTTACACTCTGCATCCTCTTGTTTTGTTGTCCTTGTAGTTCCCATTTGTGTGAGGTAACAATTCAAGAAAGCAGTTTTCGTACACAAGTCGAAAGGCACTCTGTATTTTATACAATGAATACGTAACAGAAATCATTGCAGGCTATGTAATATGAGAAGATGCACATGGCCTATACTGATCTTCTGTTGAATACTATGAAAGGACTTGAATTCATCCCCACATCTCCTTCTCATTCCCCCAATCTGACCCTACCTTACCCAAATAGACTCGTTTGTACACACACAGACACACACAACGACGTGCACGCATAACTGTAACCCCTCGTCACCCCCACCATTACCACCACCTTTTCTTTATTCACAAAGTGGAGGTTCTGGACCAGGTATTTAAGCAATTTATTTTTCTTAGTTCAACCTGTGTTTTTATTCTCCCCACCCTTCCCTTGGACTCTTTAGGTTGCATTGTTTTTCTTTTCTTTCTTTTTTTGTTTTATTTTGTTTTTTTGCTATTGTTAAATTAGAGGCTAACATCTTAAATGGCTATGGGACTGGCTTGGGCTCTGGGTGCGAGGAGAACCCACTCTTCTTGCACAAAACCTCTGTATATTGAATTACCTGAGAGGCTCGTTGAGCTTTGTGTGTTGATTAAACTGTGTAATAAAATCCTGTGACTCCTGTGTTGACTCATTCTCGGGTCCTTTTGGAGGACATGCGCAGGCAGGAGGGGGGACATTATAGCCAGGTCACATTCATGGCCCAGTTCTGCGGAATTTAAGGACTTGCACCTACCAATGCCACACTATTATTCTGTGGTTGAATGGCTATGATTCAAGTCTTTGTGGCCATTTCTGCACATTTCTTTCTACAAAACACAACATGACATAAATGCAGTGACATGCATTTCCTTTCAGAATAAGTTAACCCACATGGGAGATAAAATCTCTGCTTCTGCGGAATTATGTAAATGAAAACTACACTTAAAATTTAAGCACTGGTTCACAAAACACAAAAACGGACTGCTGAAATCTTATTGTGGTTCTCATCATTTTTGATATGGGTCGTTTAGTCGCCCTCTGGTGGTTCTGTAAACAAAATTTAATTGAAGGTGCTCGTATTTTTCATTAATGAAAACATTACATTGAATTGGAATACATGACATGGAAAACGATGCCGGTGAATTATAACATGGAAAGAAATCACGAGTCTGGCCATCAAAATTGTATTTTTTGTACAGCTGTAATTTTTTTTCACAATGTAGGTGCTCTGAAATGTATTGATTTCATTATAAAAGACGACAATCCATATATTAAGTTTCATAAAGAGGATGGGGTTATGAGTTTATAATCGGTACAATAACGACTTCAATTGTACATGTTCGTTGTGAGTTATTCCATCATGTATTTTTCGGCAACTTCACTATATATTTTTAGTTGATATTCTAACCTTATAACTCACTTAAAATGCGAGTTCATCTGGTACAAGGTGCATCCACGGCATGGGAACCGACACTTATCATGAAAATAGGCTTTGCAAACATCTCGTGTCCCTCCGCTTATCCGGGTTCGCTTCGCGGGGGCAGCAGGCGCCTGCCGTCCGATGCACTTTTCACCAGGCCCGTATGGTTCCTCCATGTTTTCTGCTCGGGCTGAATCTGACCGGACCGCATGGGCGAAGGCAGGCGCTCGCTGATAGGCCCCTACGCCAGGCCTCGCTCCGGAGTGGGGGCTCTGGCTCCGGGGCGGGGGCCTGGCTCCAGGGTGGGGGCTCTGGCTCCCGGGTGGGGGGCCTGGCTCCGGGTGGGGCCCCGGCAACCCTCCGGGCAGGGCACGCTGGTCCTTTGATGTTTTTCTTCTTCCCGTGTGCGTCTTTATGGCCCATTCTTTGTCTGACCCTTCACCCGAGACCAATGTGCCGTGGGAGACCACGAGGGGCTGCTGCCGCCTACAACAAAGCTCTTCGAATCACTAGGACACTCGAACCCCTCCACCATGAGGTGATACCACACGGAGGGGGAATGCAAACGGCACTCGCTGAAAAAGACCGTGAATCGTAATGGGGGAAAAAATGATCTTGGGTTTTATTTTATAAAATCGCTCTTCATAGTAGCGCGTTAAACTATGACGTTAGAGCGGATCATAGTCCGGCCTTCCAAGCGAAATCTGTTGGAGGCTTGGGGTGAAGCATCTTGCGTCGACAGCTCGTCATTTTCCCTCCTCAGTCCGGATTGGTTGTCGCCCAGTGACGTGGCGGGCGGAAAACAGCGTTGCTGAAGTGGACACAGTCAAGATAAGAGGCTTGACCTTGCTGTTGCCTGCTGGCGAAAACAACAGACCGTCAAGAGGAAACATGGCAACCCCGGGCTTTCCTGCCATTACTCCATTGCCCGCATTACCCAGCGCCGGGTTCCGGTTGTCTAAAGGTACAGTACGTCGTAAACTAATAGCATGCTAGCATATGTGTACTGGGTGTTTTCCGTTTATCGTATACATAAGATGTCACTGGACTTTGATTGCGTTTGTTAGGCGCAGCCAACGTCGGTAGTTATGTGTCACTGCGCGCTGTAAATATCGTGTATTGACGGTAAAAAAAAAAAAATGATAACGTCTTAACTCAGCCGCTGCAGTGTCACTAACTGCCCCTCCGCTGGCTAACAGCCATTTAGTTTTCGCTAACCGGCCAACGCAGAATGCAGCTACAGGTTGTTTCCAACTTTTGGTCGTCAGTTTGGGTCCAGCTCGAGTCAAGTCTGGCTGAAGTCAAGCCCCTCACCCCCGTCTCCAGGGGGAGAAAACCCGCGTGTCTCGCCCCTCGCATGTAGTGGCTTATCAGAGAGCCCGCAGAAGCAGCCAAACTGCAGGGCCCCCCCCGCTCTCACGAGTTCGCATCAGGTGCTGCTCAGTGGACCCGGACAACCCTGCTCATTGTCTCGCCAAATATTAGAAATAGCTGCTCCAAATGCAAAATGCAAATGTGCCCACGCAGGCTGAGCAGTCCCGTCGTCTTTGAGTGTGTCAGGCGGCCCTTTTCCTGACATCCTCGCACTGACACAATATGGCGAAGCAGCAGCAGCAGGAGAGGGAGTCACCATAGCTGGATGATTATTAATATCTGGCCCTGACTACAATGTTAAGATTGCTGTTCGACTGGTGTAATTTTAAAAACCAACCCATGGTGGAGAGTTCGTAGTTTTGTAAAAGTATACATGCATGTAAATGTCTAAAATATTGACTGTTTACTTCTCCAGCCATAGTGCAGCATTTGCTGATCATATTATTTCGGCTCTGTTCACTAAGTAGAAACACGTGGAAAGTGACCGACGCTGCGCTAAACTGACAGGCATGTCATGTAAATTCCTGCAAGTCACTGAGCAGGCACAGATTTGAATTTAGTGGCTTTTAAATTGTGTTGTGTTTTCTACTTTGATCCATTTTTGAGTCCGGAGTTGATGTCGGGGCTGGACCGGGAACCCTCCTGGCATTTCATACTACACATGCAAACATTAACGAGGTTGTTTTTTATTCATCTATCTCCCTGCTCTGACCTCTCTCCAGAGCATTTTGCGGTTGCGGTGCCAGTGGCAGTCGTCGCAGCTGTCGGAGGTTTCCTCGTCAGTCATTACCTGAGTGGGCGGAGCTGCAAGAAGGGCCTGGTGAACACAAGCGTCAGCAAAGACAGTCCCAAAGTGGTGCACAGCTTTGACATGGAGGACATCGGCACCAAAGCTGTGTACTGCCGCTGCTGGAAGTCAAAGAAGGTCAGTTTGCTGTCAGTCATTAATGTGGTTGTGGGGTCCAAGCAGAATGTCAAACCGACTAAGTCCTGTAAATGCCAACAGCTAAATGTGGAGGTTTTTTTATTGCAGAAATGTCACATGCGTGAAAGTTTCAACTCAGAGTTCAGATATCTTCTGATATCATGCTCTGGATAGTATTGGCTAAAGCAATGTTTGCAAGTTGTGGTGCTCGTGGCTCCCCATCCTACAGGTTTTAGATTTCCTCCTCCTCCGACAAGCCTCATTCAAATGAGTGGGTTGTTTCCAGGCTAGTGCACAGCTTGATGATGAGCTGATCATTTGAATCATGTGTGACGGAGGCAGACCAGATCAAATACATCAACTGATTTATGATTCTCAATGAGAATGTGAATTAAATGAGTTGCCAGGGTAATGTAGAGATCAGAATTTGATTGTAATCTGAAATGGACTTCCTTTGGTCTTTTAAGTCCTCGAGCAGGTGACTGATAAGTGGGATCTGCAGTTTGATTTACAGGCATATGAGAAATGTGGTCAAACGGTCTAACCCATTTTTTTCCCCGCTGCAAAGTTCATTAATCTCCCAGTTTAATTTTGAGGATAAAATTGAAACCCGACTTGTCAGTTGTTTGTGATTCATAGCATCTTTAGAACAACTTGTGCAATTTTAAATTACAAATTTCCTGCAGCACATTCTCCCATGTATCAAAGGTACAAAGGTCTTGAACTTGATAAGAGCCAGTGATGTTTTCCTCTTTGCAGTTCCCTTACTGCGACGGCGCCCACACCAAACACAACGAGGAGACCGGGGACAACGTCGGACCGCTCATCATCAAAAAGAAAGATGCTTAAATCTACCAGTCGGAGAACTCGGCTCTCCTCCGACCTCCCTCCAGCCTGGCCCCAGTTTGTTCAGCCACCTATTGCAGTGTCACACCGACGGTTACGACGTGACGCCAAATATTCTTTGAATCCCAGAACAGGAAGAGCAAGTGCTGAAGTGCTATGAATTCTTATTTGGTTTATTCGGCACTGTTCCTTCACCCACCACAATGACCTCAACATGAAGTTAGAGGTCATCCGAGGAGAGATCAGGAGGGGACGATCGACGCAGTCAGACATTACGGGAGAAAGCCTGTGCAGTCATATTTTCACCCACTTAATGTGACGCCTTCTGTTAATTCCCACATTACCTAATACAAGTGAAATATTGGACTGCACAGGAGTCGCACTGGTAGCTCTGCTCATCGGTGTCCCCGTCTTTCTGAGCTCGTCCAGGTAGTTGAAACTTGATGAGGCTGGTGGCTCTTTGCCTCCAGTCCAGGTTTTCGCGTCCGATTACAGCACAGGCTTTATATTTGATCCGCGAGCTCTCCACCCAGAGCCTGAACACTCACAGCCATTATGAATGTTGCGTGTTTTAATTTTTTGCACTAAAGCTGCTTATTCAGACGTAGAACTTTGTCAAATGGGATCGTAATCTCCAATCTAGAAAACTGTTGAAACGCCATCGGCTGTGATTGGTGGCTGCCTGCCGTTTGAGAGAAAACTTCTTGTAAAGGACTTTGTTTTTGCCTGCATCGGATTCATTTTCTGCTGGCTGTGGTGCGTTACATTATTCTGTATATTGTGAATAAATCTTGAGAGATCTGATCGGCTGGCCTCATGTGTGCACAAGCCTCCGGGGCCAAACTACATTTGTGATTTAACCACAGGATCAAATGACCTTCTTGTTCAGGTAGAGAGGCAGAGCAGCGTTTTCATGAATTACCACGCAAGAGCTGAGTAAACGTCCGGGTGTGCTAACTATAATGGGCACAGGATGTGTGTGTGTGTGTGTGTGTGTGTGTGGGGCTACATTTGTGTGCACTAATTTGAGTTAATCCTAATAATCTTGATCTTAATGAGGATATCGGGGTGTGCTCACGTCCTGAGACGCTGTCAGTTTGAGGGAGAAGGTTAGAAATGGCATCGGATTCAGTTACGGGGGTTGGATATTAACGCAGCCGTAGAGTGTGTGCGTGTGTCTGGCCTTTTGCTGGAGGTGGGTGGGGTGGGACGGGGTGGGGGGAGGGCGCCGTGCTGCAGTGTCCACCAGCACCAGTGGCCATTTTAAGATGTGGCAGTATTTGTGGTGACCGCTAGAAGACGCTGTGTTTACACGCGCAGTCCCGGCCAGACGGTGCACGCGAGTACGGTGGGCCCCTGCTCCCATAGTGACTCGCGCACACTCGCGCGCGCGCGCACGGTGAATGTGGCTGCGTGCCAGATGCGAGCAGGACTCTCACAAGAGGCGGAGTGGACTCCGACGTCCCCGCGTGAGGAGTCACCTGAAGTGGCGTGTTTACAGAGGGACGGCGCGTCCCCTCTGCTCCCGCTACAATATTAACCTCGATGCTGAACCTGATAAATGTGGAAAAGGCACAGACTTCCGGTGCGGATAAGATGACAGAATAAAAGCTTTTCTTTTGCAGATATCCCATCCACAGCGGTCGTTTGGTGCTTATTCCCCACTATTAGAATGTTTCCACGTCTTAAAAAAACAAAAAAAACAAAAGCCCAACAAATAATAAAGTTCAGGCGTATTTAATTCACCGGTTAGACGCGTGATTGTCACGCCGCGGTTTGCTCTGGTGTTTTTTGAATGGAATAAATGGATGACAGGTGCAGTCACCCGTCGGTTACTCATTGACAAGCAGTTCTGAGTGAACTGAATGTGAATGCGCGCGGCTGCAGGTTGAGTCTGTTATGCCCGCTGAATGCCCGTGTCACAACAACAATGATAACTCATAACGAAATACAGCGGCCTGCCCCCCCCCCACCACCACCACCACCCACCCCCTCTGCTGCTATTATTGTTTATCATATGCTAGTGCCGCTGTCACACTAACGCAGATACGGCGAAAGGAGCCTGGCACGGCTTCCCCCCCCCCAGATTAAAAACGGCCATGCTTGTGTGGTGGACGAATCGGCGGGCGATGGCTGTTAAATAGCCGTGCTGAGACGGTCGTGTGTGCGTGTCGCCTCGTTCCCGTGGATGTTCCGGGGTCTCGGACTGACCACGGTCGAGGACGCAGAGTCCACTTCGCATTTTGAGCGACGCCCCCAAATTCCGTGCAGAGTGTTTGCAGACCCTCCGGGACGGAGAGGTGGAGGAGGAATCGGCAGCTCCGCCGTCTACATACGCTACGATCAAGCACGCCATTAGTTCATGACTTCATCACATATCTGATAGGAGAGTTCGGTGGGATTTTGAAAGGTAAGACGAGACGATTTCCCCCCACTTCCTGGTTGATTTTCGGCGTGTTTGTTCCGCGGTTGCTTCGTGCGCGGCGCGGTGTCGCAGCGACCGCTCGGACTGTGGTCAGCTCGCCGTGGCGACGGTCGAGCACCGTCGTCTTAGGTAACCTTAATTGAGGTGAAATAATCGACCGGGTTCTATGATCGACCCGTCGAACGGTTCACACACTTGTCACGTGAAAACGTACACGTCCCGTGTTTTATCGGCGCGGTAGTTTAGCCACAAATGTGGACACGGAATATAGCCTGGTCTTTTTTTATCCACAGCACCCGCATCGTTGCGCACCTCGCCGCTCGTCGTCGATACCAGACAAAAGACAGTCTGTTTTTTTTTTACGGTTCACTATTTCGTCTTTCTCCGCGAGGCTGAGGCTGAGGCTGGCACACATAACAGCAGTCGTCAAAATACATTTGAAAAGCGCGCTCCACATTTGACCTGCGCATATGCGCATATCTTTGCATATTGTTGTCGCTCTGTTATTGATTGCATTGATATACCGTGAAATTCTTAAAGGGATACTGCCTCCTGTATGCGGAAATCGTTGGCAAGGCATCCACTCTGTCTCATATGGGCCTGGTCATCTCGGTTCAGGCAGTTTTATGTCTAAACATGTCGATATTTTTGTTCCGTTTTGCCCTCGAACGCGGATTCTTCACTCTGATTCTCTGACACAGCGTTCAGTGGTTCTGATTGAGAAATATCAGACGGTCACATCTCCTGTGTTTACTCTCTGTCTGTGTTCCTCTCTGCAACATTTCTATTCTTAACCTTCGTCTCTTCATCCCCTATTCATCTCTAGCTCTCCAGGACTCTGAGGCTGCTGCAGAGAATGGGAATAGGGACACAGGCCAAGGCTTGCCATTTTGGCTGAAGTACCAGGACAGTTGTCAACCCCGCTTCGGCTTCAATCCCCTTCTCCCTCACCTCTCCTCCCACGCACACACACATACAAGGACAGACACCCCCCACACACAGCCACGGCTATGTCCACCGCCGTAGACATCGCTGGCCCTTCCTCCCCGGATCAAGCCCACAGCAGTGCTAAAATCCCCAACGAGCCACTGAGACCCAGCCTTAAGCGCTCCAGCCACCCCTACAGCCTCTCCCATTACATCTCCACCCCTTCCCCAGCGGCGGATGTCAAAGGCCTGATCCAGCCCTCCCCACCCGAGCAGCGGGCGGCCCAGCCAGGGCACGCTAAACCTCGCCGGGCCCCCTCCTGGCCTGACATGTGGGAGTCACCCAGCGGGCTCCACCTGGCCCATGCCGCAGAGCTGCTGATGCGCGCTGGGCTACTGGCTCTGACCCCCACCACCACGGAGCAGGCCAGCCCAGGTGCTCAAAGCAGCCAGCCGGCTAAAAGGGAGGCTGCAGAGGCAAAGGGCGGGAAGGGAGAAGTGGAAGGAGGTGGATCTGGGCCTGAGGAGGAGGAAGAGGACTCCCCTGGATGCAGGACAGACTTCCAACCCTTCCTGGGTGCCTGGTTCCCCTTCAGCCCTGCTCTGTTCCCCCTGGCAGGTTTCCAGATGGGGGGAGGCCAATGGAGGAGCACGGCCATGGGAGCTGAGGGCATAGAGGGGCTGGTGGGAGAGGGCTACTCTCCTGGTTCTCTGGGCGGTGGCGGCGGGGGGAGGAGGAAGAGGAAGAGGTGCGGCGAATGCGTACCCTGCCGGCGTCAGACGAACTGCGAACAGTGTAGCAGCTGCCGCAATCGCAAGAGGGGACACCAGATATGTAAATACAGGAAGTGCGAGGAGCTGAAGAGGAAGCCGGGAGGTCCCGGGTTTGAGAGCAGAGTGTCTGCCTTTGACCTTAGAGGGTCCGATTTTACTTTGGGTCTGGCACAGGAGAGGGGCAATGGAGGCTTGGATGGATAGTAATGTTTGTGGTGGCAGCATTTGTCAGAGGATCCGGGTTGGATGATTGTTGAGGAGCTGCAGTGTAAAAACACATGGGACACCGTGATAACACGCCGGTTCAAAGATCCTCGGATCTTGTGTTTAGTGCAGAGCTGCAGCTCTGTTAAAGAATGTTCACACTCGTTCCCATACTTTCTTTGACAATCAGTGAATTGGAGAGGAGAGAAAGGATACCAATGTGTCACTATTTCGATGATGACAAAAATGCTGTAAATAGACTGTAAATATCTGGAAAACATTATGTCTTTTTTTTACATCCCTTTCCAGTCTGGATGTATTGTGTTTCAGCAGTAAAAAAGGAGCCAAATGTTTTGTTTCTAACGGGGAGTTTTGATTCTGTTGTTCTGACGTCACTGCATCAGTAAGAAATGAATGAGTTGAGCTTAGTCTAAATTATTTCATGTGCAACTTGTACTGTATAGCTCTGTTTGCCCTTTTGAAATAAAAGAAATTGGCCATGTGCACTTGTCTACTGGCTGGCTTCATACTACGTGTGTTCATTTTTAATTGGGTGTATGTGTCTGCTTGTACACATGCACACACACGTGTATTCGTGTATGTGTGTATGTGTGTGTGTGTGTGTGTGTGTGTGGTTGTGTGGATTATGAGTCACCTAATGGTGTGAGCCTTATCGCAACCCCACAGACACACAAACACACACACGCACACACACGCTGCCTTGGCGAGTCCGGTGCACGCACTCGAACACACCTAACCTGACATGCACACATAATCACAGATACTCTTCTCTTTTCACACACTGACGTTATTTCCTTTTTATTCTCAACTATTGATAATAAATATACACAATAAACCAAACGCAGAGTGAGCTGGGCCAAGGCTGCAGACTGCGTTTTTGCTTGTTGCCGTAACGATGGCTGATGTGATAAGACCTTCTTCCTCGGCGCCACACTCCAGGGGACCTCAGGGAAGACATAACCATGGCAACGGCCGGCCCGAGGTGTCACGCTATAATTGGGCCACGGCTGCACTTCCTGTGCGCCTTCAGTCAGGGGGATCGCAGAGGGACTGTGTGTATGTGTGTGCATCTGTGGGGGTGGGGGGGTTGTGTGCGTGAGTGTGTGTGTGTGTGCGAGCGTCTGTGTGTGTGTTTGTGTGTGTGTGTGTTTGTGTGTGTGTGTGTGTGTGTGTGTTTGTCAGGCAGGGAGAGAGAGAGAGAGAGAGAGAGAGAGAGCGAGCGAGAGAGCGAGAGAGAGAGAGAGAGAGAGGCACAGCACGCCAGCCAACGCAGGACACTGCCAACTCATGGAGAAAAGCAGTGAGCTCCAACATCATGCTATTACAACGCTCCCACTGAATGAGAAACACACAGTCTTTCAGCAAAGTCCACAGTCTAGTGTTTCTTCATCTCCCAGACAAAGGGGGAATTTCAAATTCTTGGATCTGCAGCTTTTTTTCTCCCCCTCTTTGGTGCCTTTCTAGTGATTTGGAGCTTAATCCCCCCTCCCTGTTCTCGTCACGCATGCACACACACACACACACACACACACACACACACACACACACACACACACACACACACACACACACACACACACAC
>CAAKHG010016672.1:19791-30850 GCA_901007715.1 Dactylopterus volitans | reverse complement strand
ACGCACACACACACACACACACGCACACACACACACACATGCACGCACAAACGCACACATACACACACACACACACACACACACACACAGATGCACAGGTCAAAGGTCAAGCTGGCTCTCCTTTCCTCTCCAAACTGGGAGGAATTGCTGCCGGGTCAGGGGGGGGTCAGGTTTTGAATGGCCTCACAGGGTTTGTGGCTCAGGAAGAATTCACTCAGATAACTCTGGGCAGGATGTGACGTTCGCGCCGGAGCAGAGTGTTGTGAGCGGTTTGCTTTTGCATTCGAAGGCCGAGGAGATTGCAGCATATGAAATGAATGTCTGAATTTGGAGCCAGTGTGTTTTAGGACACAAGGGTGAGGCAAATAGGACGTACTGCATTCCGTCCTGTCAGTGACAATAGCTGCGCACGTTAGTCTCCTCGCCGAGCATTTCTGTTACCACCTGCAGCTCCTCACAGCCCCTCCAGAGCCGCACCGACATCTCCGGCTATACAGTTCAAAGGCTCCGTCTTCTAGCCTGGATTGGGTGATACTGCACGTCAAAAGATGAGTAATGGATGACTGACGCTTTTATAAACAATATGACAGTAAGCCGCTCTCAGTGAATACACCAGGAGGCACGAGTTTCACTCTCTCTCGGCAGTCAGGGTCTATTCCCCCCCCCCCACTCTTGCGCTTTGATGTGTTGTCGCAAAAGGCGTCTGTTGTCGACCAAGTGTTGCACATTAGATGCAAGCGGTTAAACGAGCATATTCGACATCATTCGCAGATTAATATCATAATACTAAATGTCTGATGGGCAGAGGTGGGACAAGACAATTCTCTTCTCTTTCTGTTGTGTTCGAGCAGGTCCCCAGTGAAGCCGCACCAGCAGAGGGTCCCGTCTTTATGAACAGGGTCCTTAGAAAGTCTTTAAAATCTAGGAAATGTTCAGTTCTAATGCGAGTTTTGGAATATGTTTCACTTCCATGATAATCCCCGGGAAAATGCACGATTTCCAACATAACATGGCGCTGTATCTGCACAATTCTCTTTCGATAATTTATAAAACTGAATATTTGAAAACGGAACAACTGGTGGAAAAGTCAAGGGGGACGGTAAGCAATGGGAAGGCATGTGCCGGTGCATCCACAGCAACATTTCAGATGCGACGACAAAGCCTTCGAGACTTTGGAAACGTTTGGTCAATCAAACTTTGACGGTGCTTGAAAAGCGCTTGAGTTTTTGGTCTTGAAAAGGACTTTAAAGCCTATATTAGTAAAGATGAGGCATCCTAGAAAAAAAATATATATATATATATATATATCAGGATGAGGCCATACTCAGAGCTCTTATGTAAATATGACAGCGATATTTGATATTCAAAACATTATTTTCTGTCAAGTCATGTTGCAGGTGGCTGTGTGGGGGTGACAATGTGCTGTATTGGGGCCCCGAAACCTCTAGCAACACCCCTGTTTTTCACCATCGCTCAAGCGAAATCACTTTTTGAGCTATCAATTATCCCCGTTTAGATTTATAACCCTGACATATTCATAAACTGCAAGTGTTTGCTTATTCGGATCATTGCTTTAAAAAAAAAAAAAAAAAAAAAGCAGACACCGCTAATGTGTGTAAGAAGAAGTCGCTCGCCGCCGAGCAAACAAGTGTCAGAGAAATATTATCAGGAATCAATCATGGATATGATCATGGCGTTATGCTTTGACTTTATTAGTCTGTAAAGGCCATTAAAGCATCAAACGGTGGAAATATATCGGCGAGGCTGCGCACACACAAAAGCTGATGGCCCAATAAACGTCAGCGTGGACGCCGAACAACAAGCGGGCGTGTGTGTTTATCCCGCGCTGCAAAATGTGTGGTCACTAATAAATAATCCGCAGATTAACTTCCGTGTGTGTGGGTCTGTGTGTGTGTGTGTGTGTGTGTGTGTGTGAGAGAGAGAGAGAGAGCGAGAGAGAGAGAAACGTGTGCTGCTTCCGTGTCCTGTGAAGGTTCCTCTGCAGCCGGACGGTCCATCGCTGTCAACGAGCACAGCCGAACCATGCGGGCGATTCCCGACGAGTTAACGACGCTCATCGCAGGTAAAACCCCGGCGACATGTTAGTGTTTTGTCTGCGTGTGTTTGTTGGGTCTTCATGGCTCCTAAATCCAAGTCCAGTTTCGAAGGGGACGCGATGCAAAAAAAGAGGAAGCGGGGCTCAACATGGATGACCGAGTTTTGCTTTTGTGAGACACCTAAGTCCTGTTCACTCTCTGAGCACACACACACACACACACACACACACACACACACACACACACACACACACACACACACACACACACACACACACACACACACCCCCCCACCCACACACACACACACACACACACACACACACACACACACACACACGCCACCCTAAATGCTGCAGAAAAACACCAAATAAGTTAATCAGTAGGTCAGTTGACAGCTACACCACAATCCTTACTGATATCCGCCTGTGTGGATGTGTATGTATGTATATATGTGTGTGTGTGTGTGCGTCTCTCTGGGTAGATCTAGAAGGTTTCCTCTGTGATGGCCTAAAAGGGGAGAATTTGAGCAAAAGAGCAAAAGAGAAGAGGGAAGTCCTCCTCAAACGGATCAAGGAGGTCAAACTGGGGTATGCATGCCCGAGCTGATGTTGTTTACACAGAAGTGAGTTGCCTGATGTTCTTTGTCAGTGGTGTTAAAATGTTACTGTCTCCACAACAGCTTTCCACATGATTTCAAGGACAAACGTGAGTCTTCATCTTTTAAGTTTAAGTCAGCTGCAATGCGTGGTTTCCCAGCATGCTGCTCGCATGAGGGGGGTCACACAAAGAATCTGAGGGGTCGAAAAATGAATGCAGGACGAGGAAGTTAACACCAAATTTTGTTTCAAAATTCAGATGTTTCACTAGTCTTTGTAACTTCATGTGACACATTTTTCACTCTCCATGCTTATAAAAACCGCATCCTCATAGCCTGATGAAGGAAAACCACCTTTCAGCAACTTAAGTTTCCTGATCTTTTTATGACATGATGTCACCAGCTAAACAAGTCGCGTCTCATGGCACCTTCTGCCTCCTCCAGTTGGTGGAGATGACTCAGACAATGAGGAGGACGTGGACAGCAACAATGATGGAGGCTCGCTGCAGTCGGAGCGCACAGACAAGGATGAGGAGGCTCTGGAAGGTTGGTCACGAGCACTTAGCCGGCGTCTGATCTTGACTCACTGACCACTAACAAGCTCTGGATTAAAACTGTGTCTTGGCAGGAAAATATACAAATCTGGGTCTCGGAGAAAGTGACTTTGAGTGGCACAATGGGAGAGACATTCCAACTGTAACTTGGCAACATACTTGGGGAGCAATTTGGCCGCTACTCCCGCCACCTCTTTGACCCCGCCCACTTTACAGCAAGAGCATGCTTTATTGCCCCTCGCCGCAGTCTGGGGGGCTGAAATTACTGCCACGGTTGTAGCTTAAGGAAAACACATTCTCTCTGTAGCAGCGCTAACTCCACGTGACTCCTCTGTACACAATTCAAGAGCATGTATTTGCATTTTTAAAATGAAATATCAGGGAATTCCGCGTGAAGAAGTGATCGGAGGTCCGGGGGTTTATGAGCTGCAAGCAGCTGCCAGTTTATGGCGCCTCTTTCACACAAAGCAACTTTGACACAGTAGTTGAACATTTGCATTGAAGTTGCACGGCGCGGGGACCCTCCTCCAGCGAGAGGCAAAACATCGCAGGCTGGACCTCTCATGGTTTTTGCATTTAATTTCAATATCCATCAGCGGAATATATCAATGCCATGAACCCAACTGTTTATGTATTAGCACTTTAAAAATGCATGAAACGTTAACGTTGAGAGATCTCCAGCGCTCCACTGAGGCTTTAGTGGGTTGGCATATAAAAATTAAGTTATTTGGTTTCCTTACCTCTGCCACAGGTACCCAGCAGTCTCCAGCTGTGGCGGCTCAAGACCTGCTATCTGTCTTTAAGGCAGGATACCTCGAGAAGCGCAGAAAGGGTTTGTGTGCTCCGATGTGCCTCGAAGAAGTATTGATGTGGCACATTCACCTTCAAGTTCATTAGCGATCCACATGAACAAAAAGCAGGCTGTTCATACAGAGAGAAGATGGCACAACTCACAATTTGGAGATGGCATGATATAAAATCTCCCAAGATTTTTCCACGCACATTATATCATATAAGGTCCTAAAATAGAGGACTGGAGCCTGCACAGTACATATATAGTATTTTTTTTTCTAATTAACAGCGCTAAATATCCCCAAAATATGTGAAATGTTGATAAATTACACAGATGGCTCCCATCTGTAAGGTGTCTGTTGGTTTTCTTTCCATAGATCACAGCTTTTTTGGCACAGAGTGGCAGAAGCGATGGTGCGCTCTAAGCAATCATACCTTTTACTATTACGGCAATGAGAAAGGTACTTTCATAATGTCTTCGTTTTTTTTTTTTAATTTCCTAGTTTGGTGCCTATAATTTAGGTGGGTGTGCACTGATCAGTCATGACATTAAAACCATTGACAGGTTTAGGAGAAAGTATAATACAAAGGGCCTTCAATAAATCCACCTTTCATCACAAGGACTATAATGTTCAATTTTTATTAAATCTTTTTGGGAGAAGTCATGATTTATTTTAGGCAGATGCTATCAGCACCCAGGTGTGTAGCCAAAAATACTGTTTACATTCAGACATAAGGGAGAAGTGTGCCCCCAAGGAGGTCTGCCAGAAAGTTTTTTTTTTGTTGTTGGTTTTTTTTTTTTTACAGAAAGCCAGTCAGAAAGCCTTTCCAACTTGTGTGTGTTATGCTGTGAAAGGTCTGTTTTAACTCACAGCATGATTTTTTGTCGCCTAACACTAACCAACAGTTTTTGCTGACTGGACCAAAACAAAAAAACAAAAACAACAACAACAACAAAAGTAACAGATCTAAAAATAATAAGTCTATAAAGTAATTTAATTTGAGTTTTACACAGGATTTGAGCCACCTCTCTTGGTTCATTCATACACCACAATTGCTTGTTAAATGAACATTGCTATTTGTGGAGACAGAACGCATAACTAAGTGTAAACAGCTACCGCATGATTATTCACACCCAGATGCAAGTAGACACTGATTATTGCAATTTTCATTTTGGAGGCATTAATTTATGGTGCTTTTGAACTGCACTGGGTTATAATGATATGATGTTCCTCATATTTTGTCACCCTAATTCATTTTAATGGAATGAACAAAATACGTGGGACACCTCCCAGTATAAATCAGTACAGTTCAAAACACCAGGAATGAAAGCCTCTAAAATGGCCATTAAAATTAATATATAATTAATGCACATTTATATTTATTTGTGTATCTTTAATTTAAAACTGAACATTATGATCATCATACTAAAACTATCTGTGGGTTTAATGTTTTTTCCTGATCTGTGTATAATGGACTTGCACTTTTTGTTCCTCAGGAGTTTGTCAGTGAAATTTCTATTGTTGCATCTGAACTATTGATGATGAGGTTTTGATTATCTGTAAACAGATAAGCAGCAGAAAGGCGAGTTCAGTATCGATGGCTACAACGTCAAAATGAACAACACCTTACGGAAAGACTCAAAAAAGGATTTTTGCTTTGAAATCTCTGCTCCAGACAAGCGAATCTACCAGGTATGTCATGTGGTTCGACTGCTTTTTTTGGTCACCGCTGTTCTAAACAGACCTCCAGAATTGAAAATAAATGCGGGCTTGAGAAGTGTGTTAAAAACTTGGCAGGACATGCATGTGCATGCACCTCATCAAATCTTTATTTTTAAAACCTATTCATTCATTTGACACTGTTGCCTTTGCAGTGGCTCAACCTGACACGCATATGTAAAAAAAAAGTCTAAATGAGTGTTTCAAACATTCAGACTCCTCCATGTGGAATATTTTACTATGCATAAATGCAGTATTATTTGTTTATGTTAATTGGTATGCGAGTAACTGCATATTGCTCTGACTGCGGTTTTCATTTCTGCCCTCTTTCATCACAGTTTTGTGCGTCATCAGCAAAAGAGGCAGAGGAATGGGTGAAACAGATAGACTTTGTTTTGAGAGGTTTGAGCAGTTTCAAAAAATATTGACAGTGATCTTATTGTGCAATGTCAATCACGCACACATTTTTTGATGACAAACAAAAATACCATGGCGCACAATTCTTTGGATATTATCACTGTATACTCCAGAAGGGGGCAAAGCTAATCTTTTGTTGTGTTTCCATCAAATATGATACAGTATATGTCCCTGTTTGTAGATATGACAGGCATCATCCCAGAAGAGGATGAGGAGGAACCAGAAATGTATGATGATGTCGACCATGTAGCTGACCGTGCTGGGTCTGAGCCAATTGATGACGACATCTATGAAGAGCTCCCAGGTCCAAACGCGTTATATTGCCGTTAGAATCTCTACCATCACAAAGCACACACATACTGTACCTTCTTTGATGTCGTTTTGTAAAATTAATTTCAATAGTTTATTTTCTATCATTGCTTGTTTGCTTCTGCCCACTCATTACATGACAACCCTTAAACACTCATTTGTCAGTACTGCTTCCCCAGATGATGAGGTGCCGGCTCCACCAGTGCCTCTTCCAAAGGTGGAACCATCAAGCAAACCTCCCGCTGAAGGTGATAAACATTAGTGTTTATGAGGCAATTCAAGACTGCGCTGATATTAGTATATAATTAGCTTGTGGATTAGTTACTTTCATTCCAGTTACAGAGGACGGAATCAAGGTCTGATCAGCCACTGCCTTTTTTGGTTGAAACTCAGTTTCTAAGCCATGAGAAAGAAGAAGTGACATTTACAGAGGAAGTTATGAACCTCTAGATAACACAATGCTGGAAATAACTGAGCCAAGTTAACCAACTTCCTTTTAGAATAGGTGACGTGCACTTATTCTTTACCTACAAAAACATAATGCTAAAAATTATTGACTTCTATCTCATCTGTGCACTGTGGGCCGCCTTGTCTACTTCAGGCTCTCCTCTGCCACCTATTGGCTCCTCTGCATCATCTGTTGCTTCACTGAATCACACCTGGTGACCTAAACCGAGAACTGCCAGCAGAAATTAAATCATCTACTTTGTTATCACTTTTCTCCCAGACCACAGCACAGACTACCAGAACTACTACCAGGGCTTGTGGGACTGCACAGGGGACCACCCTGATGAACTGTCCTTCAAACGTGGAGACGCCATTTACATACTGAGCAAGGTATGGTGAGGGGAACCCTTTTTCTTTTGTCATAGGTCAAATATGGACTTGAGTGCTTTGTCAATATGTGATAAAGCCAAAAAATGACAAACCCAACTGCAGTGCTTAAGGTTCAGGTCCTAGACCACCTCACTGGAATTATTTCTAGGCCCTTAGAGGAACTGACTGTTCATATCATTTACTGGCAACGCCTGGCCCACCGCCTGGAGGTGGACGGCTGATGGTAAGAGGCCCACTGGGCTAGATTCTCGCTCTTACACCGTGATGGGGATTAGTTGTGTCACAGCGGAAACTGTTTGAGTGCTGTTGGCGGAGGCTGGACTTCGCTGGCACACAGCGCCGTTCCATCACTTCAATCTGGGCTGTTTCAGCACACTTCCGTTGCTGTCATGCCAGGCAGCGAGGAGCCCCCAGCCCACACACCTCTCAGGCGTCTCCCTCACCTTGCCAAATAGGAATGTGTGTTCTCAGGAAACCCAGGCTCAGTCCGCCACTCTATTCAGAGCAGGTGAGGACGTGTAGTGGACGCACAATTTCCGAGGCTTGTCGACTGGGTGTGGGTGCCAGGTGCGGGGGAACTGAGAGGACGTTCTTTACTTTAATTATGTAACTAAACAGGAGCCCTTTTGTCCTTCGCCGGTTCATATGAACACAGAATTGGATTTTGTTATGATACATTTAACAAGCTCGCATTTGAATATCACACAGCAAATAAGTCAAGGAAATTTTACACCTTTCCAGATGCATGTCACCCCCGTGGATTTTGTCCAAAAAAACCTGTGAAATGTGGGCCATCCAGACCGGCTGTATTTCCTGTCTGGTTTGGTGTAGTCAACTGACTCGCCCTGTCAACTGGCCAGGGGCTTTTTCAAAGTCAAGTCTGCCATCTAGTGGTGCCTAAAAGCCATGCAGAAAAAACACATTCTGTGATTGACAAGCTCCAAAGAGTTGAATGTTTGCGGCACACCACTCAACGTGACTAATTTATTCTTGTTATTGTCCATGTTTAATTGAAGTAAACATTAGTAATGGACTTTTTAAATACTTTCATCTTTATTGAGTTTTTTTTTTGTTCATACAATCATCATAGTATATGTGAACGGGTGACTTTGACATAGTCATAAAACATAGAAAGGTAGCTGTATAAACAACAAAAAATAAAAACAGTAATACTTATGATGACAAATAGAAAATAACCTAAATTAGATAAATGAATATAAATTAATAAAGTAGAAAATAAAAACAATGGTACCATGAAAATAAGTTATATATAAAACAGAAATTGGCTCTCAAGGTTACAAGTGTCTTTTTAATTATTTATCTCTGGTTAAATTGATGAATTGTTAAGTTTATAAAATTCCCTTAGCTCAAGATCGTGTACCTAGATTGTTTATATTCAACAATTTTAACTTGATAACATCAGAAAACTTGAAAATTCTCTACACCCTTATATTTCACTGGCAGCAGCCCGTAAAAGCTGTTTTTGTTTAATAAATGAAGAAGGCATAATAGTTGATTACAACTGTTATCTTTTTTGTTGATCAACGAGTAGAATAACTGATTCAGCACTTGTGTGAAGAAGCAAATGCACAAAGAAGCCAGACATACAATGCTCATTGGCCAAATGCCTGTTTATTACTCTCTCTTTGTGCATGGAAAAGGGCCAAGAATCAAGTTGCCCTTTCACTCGGACTAGGAGGGCCATTAGCTGAAACCTTGGTGTTGGGGGTTGTGGCCCGCTGCAAGGGCAATGACCATAAAACCTGTCTGGACTGTTGCAGCCAGCTGCAGCTGAAGGGGCAAGCGACTCCTCGCTCCCCACCCCCAGCTCCCCTCCTCACTCCCTCCTCCTCCAATCTCCTTTCTCCTTCTTCCCCCGTGTCCCTCCCCCATTCCACAGCTCAGAAATAGCTGTAGTGTTACAGCTGCGAGACCCCCCAGTCAGGCAAGGGTGTTGATTATAGGGCCTGAGTGGGGGTGAGAGAGTGTGTTGTCCAGATATGCCCCCCCCCCTCATCCCCCTCGTCCAAGTAACAGCACATAAAACTAATAATGAGATGTAACATCTCACTTTCTTTCAGTGGCTTGATTGGTTGATAAAATATAAACACTGTCTGAATATAATGCTGCAGCCATGGTCGTCACTGCTGATGCAGATCTTTCCACTTTAACACTTAAAATTCATGCATGACACAAATGCATCAGCTGTGCAGTGTTAAGTATTATTATTACAGGACAGTGGTTTCAGCCAGCTTAGGCTATTGTGTGTTAATGTGTGTGCTGTCGGTCAATGGTGCCATGGTTGTCTGCAGCTCCCCAGTGTGTTTGTTCTCACGTTGTGTCCCGCACTCACTCAAGCACGACTTATTTGTCAACCAGAACTACACAATGAGGTGTTGCTGCTTTCAAAGGCTGGCTGCAGGAAGTTGTAATGCTTGGCCTCACACACCTCATGTCAGCCTGCTATATTTTCCCCCAGGGACATGTGATGAAATGACATTTTCATCATGTGAGACATTAATGAAATGGACGATAGCTTCTGGGAGGGATCTGCACGTGGTGTTTAATTTGTCACTTATAATTCAGCTGTATCAATTGTTTGTTTTTTTCCCCCTGAATTCACATCGCCGTCCGATTGCCGTTTTCTGACGTTAAGTCAGGCAGTTTTGTCGGACTTGATGAATGGCTCAGCACAAAGCAACTATCAATGTTAGGTACTGTGGTTACTGTAATCTTCCTGTGTCTAATACTACCATGTGATTACTGACATCCATTACATTCTCCTGGGGATAACTGGACACAGATGTGGTCCTCGGAGTCGTGGCATGGGGTTTGAAACATTGTGCAGGTTCCTGTTCCTTCAGCGTCGGCAGAGCGAGCTCTGCGGCGTTGATTCATGTCTCAGGAAGACTTTGATGTGAGGTCAGGCTCTTGGTCAAAGAGAGAGAGGAGTACTCTCCTCTTGTCTCAGATCTCTCCTCACAGTGTCCTCCTTACATCTCAGTATGCTGACAGCCATTTGGAGCTATTACTTGTCAAGGCATGACAGATTTATACGTGATGTGTTCTGTGCACATTGTGTGGACCAGAGCAAAGTGTGTGCAGTCTCGATACCGTTGGAGAGGCAGGACAGTAAACACAAATTGTAAAAATTGCTGATGGGTCATTGATGGAACTCATCTGACAAAATGCAGTCTGTGAATACATAACAAGTGGTGGTGTAAAAGTGCAGGGCTTAACTTGTTTTGTAGGATATGATAATTCTATTCATCAGACATGTTGTCCAGGATTTCACTCTGCTTGAAAAATGTCCATCACACTTTCTCAGACACAGCGTAGCTAGCTGTTTATCACTTGTTTTGTCTGACACAAATCCCAAGATTCATGGAAAATCCTTATAAAATCCCCTCTTATTGAATGTGTGCTTGAAAAAAAGAAAATAACAATTATCAATCCCCCTTCAATAAATGTTTCTCTGTCAGTTAAATAATCATTTACAGTGTAATTTTATTATTAACAAGAATCACATTTGTGGACAGCTGAACTGATTGGGATCTTCCATATGCTTTCAAAGAGATACAGTATGTAATTGTGTATTTTCACACATTCATTGTTTCTCCCGTTTCCAGGAGTACCAGAGCTTTGGTTGGTGGATTGGAGAGAAAAGTGGAAGTATTGGAATCGTTCCAAAAAACTACCTGATGGAGCTGTATGCTCTATAAATAAGCCCCTGTAAGTTGCTCATACTAGTTGCAAGTTTTAGTGTGATTACTT
>CAAKHG010016672.1:0-16018 GCA_901007715.1 Dactylopterus volitans | reverse complement strand
ATTTAACTGTTAATTCACGTTGCCACTGTTCCTTTTAGCGATGCAGCTTTCTTTTTCTCCTCATATGTTGAAGGTAAAGTTTGTAGCCATCTAAATCAAGCTAACACATCATATTCCACAAACCAGTATAGAGGAACATATTATCAGAAAGTTGGGGTGAAACACAAATTTATTTCATACATTCCAACAATCCCATATTGACACGGGCAAGAGGCCAAAATGTGTTTCCTGTCGGGCTGGTGGGCTGATGCTGCCTCACTACACTGACTCACTGTTGCCTCTTGAGGACCAAAGTGGTATGACAAGACAAGACAAACCAGTGTGAGCCTGTTCAGGTGATTAAAAATACGCTTATCTTTTTTGCACTTTTGAAGTATATCATGGCAGCATCACGTCATAAGATATTTATTTATTTATTTATGCTTACTTAAAAGGACAGTGCACAGTTTATGACCGAGCCAGATTGTAGCCCAAGGACAAATTTTCCTCTGCAGTCCCCAGGCAAGAGGACAACAATAAAATAGCCAATCTTGTTATATTGCTAAAGGATGCTTCTGACTGAAATTCTGAGAATGTACAATTATAGTTGTGTTAATAATTATAACTCTTAAGAGAAATAAAGTCTTTTTTTTCTCAAAGCCATTTGCATTATTTTGTATTGTAATTTTAGATTTTTAGACCGATATATAGCACACATGTTGAGTGCTCATCACCTGCTTCTGTTAACGAAGCAGGTGATAAGCTATGCTATAGTGAATCATATAAAGCACTTTGAGGTGCCTTTATGTGTAAAATGGCTCATTAAAATAGCCTTGCCTCAGTCACATGACACCTAAAGCAGCACAGGTTATTGAAGAAGACCATAGTGGACCTTTGAACTTGGATGAGTTTGGCTACACATGCTGTTTACAAATGTCAAGAATGAACTTCCATGCAGAGTTCAATGCCTCAAAGTTGACCTCTGTCCACTCTGGCAGAATTTTAGAAATTCTGATACAGCAAGTTTACATTTACATTTGATATGCATATTAATGAAATTAACATAGGCCTATTAACACACCACAAATGATAATTATGCGAATTTAGGATACTCATTACACATGTATTACGTGAGTAGCAGGTGGGGTAATTTGAGTAATTTGTGGCTATATGCAGACACCAGGATGATGGACGGTGTCTGGAGAAGACAAGCTGAGCTGGCCAGTGAATCTACTGCAGAGTAAGGAGAATTTAGGCTCATCATAAAAGATTTCTCCTTGCCTCTTATTTCACTTGGACACTTTTATGTTTTTTTTATTTTCTACCTCATTGCAGCCGTGAGCTGCCTGCTGATTTACACACACTGGCAGCGAAGCGCCGAGGCCTCGAGAGACGGTGCCCTCTACCCCTCCATTTTTCCCTCGTGTTTCTCCACCCTCGGTCGTCCTCTCGCTGCCACCGCCGGATGTCTCTCCACTTACTGAACTGGGTTTGACCAAAGAGCTCCCACTGTACTCATTCCTCATCTCAAACAAGACATTATGCTGGAGGAGCTGTTACTCACATAATATGATCTTGTGACACACAGAGGGGATGTTCCCTTGTGTCAGGACACAAATTCATGATATAGGGATGTACAGAAGCCATCCTAGGCGCACAAGCTGTCTTACTAAGCGTAATTTCATCACATAGCTATTGTTTGTGCACATTATTTGTGGACAATAAAAATATGTACGGATCAATGAATAACTGAGAATATAAATATCTCTACGCAAGGCCTCTCCCTCTAATTTGGCTGCACACTCAAACGGGAACTGATTCTAAAGCGCATGATCTCAGCAAATCATGAACCAGTGATTTCAAGCTTTGCCCTCAGGACACATGTTTGAGGCAGAAGAACTAGTTTCATTCTGATCAGCCCTGATTCCAGGAAGTGAGAAGCTGTTGCTTGTCTTGCTACAGTGATCACGCCCGTTCCCGGTAATTGCTACATCCACGCACCAGCAGGCGACAGCATGTGGAGGGGAAATAACAGGTATCGCCATGCAGAACCGATGGAGAGGTACAGGAGCTGTTGGCTCGATGAATGATGGATAGCTCCTAAGTCAGCTCGTTCCCATCTCCAACAACTGAGTGACAAAGAAAAATGTTTCAGCCTTGAGGAATGACTGAAAAGTATTTTTCCAAAGACTGAGGCAGGTGTTAGCGGAAGACTGGCTTCTGAGCACACACAAAGACACAGCCACATACACATATGCGCAAATATCAGCTGCAAGGACAGTTGTAATGTCTGAAAATTCAAATTTTTTTGGCTCTAAGGTCGTGGGGTTTTTGTGGCCCTTTTTGTAAATCAGTGCGCAGTACTGGCATGAAATGTGGGAGACCTTGAAAAATGTTCAGGGCAGAGATGTTCGTTATTAACTGTTCAATTAATCCCAGACTTCCAGTTTACCGTGCTCCTTCGTCTGTCTCTGGTGAACGTGGTCGTCTTGCTGTAAAACAAGCCACACATCATTATCACCAGCTTGCGCCATCATTTGACTGTCAGTGTGTATTTCTGGCTTCATTTTCTAAGTCCCGTCCTCTCTCTATTGGCAGTGCAGCTGGGCTTCTGTGATATCGACTCATCCTGGTTCTGCCGAGTTGCAGTCACAGAGATTTAATATCTCAAGTCATGCTGAACTCCTATTGCTACTAATGGATTCTGTATAATGTGGCACTTAAAATGCATGAACCGCCTCTGATTTATCTGTAATTTGCCTCCACTGGAGCATATCTCCCTCAATACATCCATTTGTTTTTGGCTGTGCATGTGCAGTCATCTTGAGCTCTGATTGGATTTCCCATTGTTGCATTTGAACATTTTGGTTCTTTCCAAAACATAAAATGGAATTTTGTGCTTGAAATTTGGTGTTGATTACAGAAGAGGCAGTCGAGCATGATATCACAGACAGGAGGTGGAGTTTATTTGAGCTGCCACCGCAGAAAGAAAGACTCTGTCTGAAGCAGATGGGCTTTTCCCAAAGGGACCATTTTCCTGTATCTTCTCCTGTTTTTTTTGTGTCAAACAATAAGCATACTAATTAGATTAAACAAAGCTCAGACATTCCTGAATACGATAAAAATATATTGCTTTGTATGCTTTGCTGAGTCTGACCGTCTAACCAATCCGGAAAACAGAGTGATTTTCCCCTCTCCTTGTGTTTTTATTCCCTTTGACCTCTGTGGGGTCATGCAACACGACGCAGCGAGCTGTTAGCGAATTGATCTGATGGGCTTAAATGTGTCAGTGTTGTCATGGCAGCAAACCCGCAATGACAGGCTAGGCTACAGCAGCTCAAGGTTAACGGCCAATGGAATGCAGTCAAAGACCATTAAAAAGGGAGTCAATACTGCTGGACTGGCCAGACTCAAACCAGTAAAGTAAATGTTTCAATCCATGAGACTTTAAGCAAGAAACAGGGAATCACTCTTCCACAGATCTGCTGGCTAAGTGCTCAACCATGTGTGGAAACTCACTGACATATGCATGTGTGATTTACTAGACAACAGACATTATCTTTATAGCTGCTGGTCTCAAAGCTCAATGAGACTGCTATCTGAACATACTGTGCGTGTATAGTATGATGGTTACCAGCCTCCTGTAAGAGCTGCTCTGACTTTAAGACTCAGAAAATTCTGATCAGAAATCAAAAAGGGGATCAAGAAATTTTATCTAATCCTAATTGTTCATCTTTTATTCATTAAGTTCTTTTTTTTTTTTTTTGTCTTTTCTGAACGTTATATTTTTCTGTGGGACATCAGGCCAGGAAAATCCCTCACATCAGGGCTTAAATGAATAGTTATATGTCTTTAGTCTAAACACACCAGAGTGAGCTAATAGTAAGTTTCTGTATGTAAAATTATCTGGAGCCTATTTTTTTTTTTCCAAAAGGGAAAGTTGATTTTTTTGAGGTATAAATCAGCCAAAATTGCTGTGTGAGGAACAAATGGTAGGTGACATTGGTATACATTGATAGATGCATGTCTGGCAGGCTAACTGATGTGAGACAAGTGAATATAATATTTCAAGTGTTTAAATCTGGGAAATAATTGCCAAAGAACTCACACAATCATCCTATCCTGTAAAATAGTCCAAGTTTTGGGGCTGAATATTCTGCTTTAAGAAAACACAATGATATTAGGGAGCATTTGTCAGTAGTAATTTTCTATGTGCACATCTGCAGCGCAGACAGCCCAATTTGAGTTTGTGGGCTTTCCTACTATCCAGGATATTCTGCTGCTTTGAGCAGAGCTGGTCTGAGGTGATGCCCCCGCTGTCCCCCGTCCCTCCCCCGTTCCCTGCAGCACGAGCCCATTGTCTTTTCTCAATGTGAATTTATAATGAATATCACAACTTCTACAGAGAATGCCTAATTAGCTGTGCTGATATAACACACCGCCGTCATTCTGTTTAGTAGTCATTACCTCTGGATGAGCATGGTGGTGCTCACTGTGGGAGTGCAATCATGCGTTCCACACACACACAAACACGCGGAGAGACATCGCTGTGGAGAACAGGGCCGCATTCAAAGTGAGAGAGGCAGTCGGAGGAAGGTGGCTTGTCAGTGCAGCTGGCACTTTGTTCAGCGGGGAGCAATGTAGCCTGTCTACCTGGTAGCCCTCTCAGCCAGGAGTGAGTCCATCGGGATCCCACAGGACCTCCCACCAACCACACACCTGACAGGAGGGGATGCCTGAAAACTCTGCAGAGACCCTATTACACATGTCATATTGCTAAGCACTGCAGTGGCCACCAGATAACAAGCTTCCCACACCTACATACTATAAAGAGCAGGCCATCCGTTGTTACACTGCTATCTGCATGCAGCCATGAAACTGCCCCCTGAAGGAACATAATTTATTTTGTTTTGGGTTTCTTTATGAGGTAAACATGCACAGTTATGCCATATGTTCCTGAGATAAAAACAGATGTTGCAGCACTGCCATCTTCAGGCAAAAAGAGGCTACAACCTCAAAAATGTGCAGAGAAAACAGCACAACAAAGATTTACAACAGATAGTATTTTATTACTACTTACTTGACATGTTTTACACTTGAATGCCCCAATAATAACACAAAAAATATGACGGAAAAAAAGAGACCACATTGTCAAAAGTGCTCAGGGTAACAGGTAACCTTCTTCCTCACAAGTCCAAAACCTCATAAAGGACGCAAATGCCTCAACTGTAATTTTTCTACCAGTCAAGTGATGATCATGTTTTCATCCAGACGAGCAGCTGAGGATGTCCTCCTGGCTGGTTCCTAGGAACTCGAGAGAAGCTGTGCTGTCTGCTTTGTTTATTGCCACATCTTTTATCCGGGAGTCTGGATCTCTGCATTCAGAGCTACAAACAAACACAAGGACAGGGGAGGAATTTAAAGTTTAAAATCAAGTGGATGAGGCAAAGAGAGTTCTGTCCTGGGAAACAAGTCAGTGAAAGACCTTTTCAAAAGTCAGGGATAAATAAAGTGTACGATACCTGTCTGAGTCAGAGTCACAAGAGATGCTGGCGTCCTTGGGCAAGTCCTCATCAAAGTGAAATCTCCTGAGGCCGCAGCACTGGACCGCCTGAGCGACAGAGTAGTGGGTCCTTCCAGCGGCACAGGCCTCCATCTTGGACACGCTGAGCTGTGACTGCAGGAAAAGGTGCAGGCAACTGTCAGACAACAGCAGCGGGCTCTGCAGGATCCTGGATAATTGAGACAAAAAGTACATTAGGGATTCAGTATAAATGCTTGTTGATGTGTTCAAAAAAAAACACAAGTCATGTGGCTTAGTCTGTAAAAATTTGACATGGCAGTTTTTTTTTTTTTAATTATGTTTGTGCTGAAGTATGTCAAAGGTCATATTGATCCGTGAGCTCATACTGTTCCAAGAACTTCTGGAGCCCTTTCATCCGCTCAGCGATCTGCCTGGCGTTGTTCAGGCTGAAGAAGGGGTTCTTCGGGGGCAGCTCCGGTAGCTGCACCCTGCAAAAACGAAAGATAAATACCCCTTACAAGTGAACCACCCGACAAGACTATAATAACACGAATGGTGGATGTGTTAATCAAATGACATTTTGACTTACATTAGCATGGAGTTTGCTTGTAGTCTCTGCTTGAGCCATACAAACTCACTGTACCTCCTTCTCACAATCGATACCTTCTTGGTGAAGAACACGCTGTCGCTCTAAAAGAAAACATGACATATTTGAAGAATTGATTGTATATTTAAAAAAAGAAAGACAATTGCTTAGGTCAACTTACTTACATGTAAACAAATTTCATAGTCTATGTAGGCATGCCAGAAGTCATTCTTTCGTATCCGCGGATCCCGCACCCAGACACTGATGACCGGCTGCATCGAGGTGGATGGACACTGATCAGAATGCAATGTGAAATGAAAAGAGGAAGTTTTTATGAGCAAATAGAGGAAGTACAATGACCATTATGGCAAACATCAGGCCAGGAAAAACCCGGAAAATATCCTTCATTGCGCAGGCCAGATAAAGTTAAGGATGAAAAACTCATCCAATTCAAAGTTCACTAGATTTAATGTTTTCAAGCCTACCTGATTCACGTGGCTGTAAGTTCCCTCTCTCAGTGTTGAAGATGTCTCAAGTTTGAATGTCAGCGGCATTAAGTCATCACGATAATGCTGTGCCTAGCATTCTCGTGCCTGTTATTTCTACTTTTACTGTCAAGGAGCAAAGGTTTCAAAATAAAGTCACAAGACTGAGATTAGCTCCTCCCTGACTCTGCTGCATCACATCAACTAAACTCCTGGCTGGATAATGAATTACAAACCTTGTGCCAGCAGCAGTTATTAACTCGTTTTTTTGTTTGTTTGTTTTTTTGTTATTTGTTTAGAAACAGGCACTTAAGACTTGGGTGTATAATTTAGAATCACAACTATAGTGGAACCAATCATCTGTGTTGGTGATGCTCCAAAATTAACGAAAACGGTGATCAAAAATCAAGAGAAAAGTTGACAAATGTTTCCTTTATTCACAGACTTCACAGATCCATGGTCATCAGTTACAGAAATTCAGTAGTAGGTGTGATTGAAGAGGTTTAAGGTTCAGCTGAGTGTCCCATGGCAGTTATGGGAGATATGTCAAGTGAGAATAAAGCCACCACAATTGGGCCTGTATAACTACTGGAAAACAAGGGCTATCACATGTCTAAAGTGCTACATTCCACAATCGTATTAGCCATTATACAGGTAGACAAAGCATGGACATCTCTATTAAATAGAGTTACATAAATATATTGACCTTTTGAGTAATTTTGCTGGGGCTTCATTTTGAGCAAAAGCACCAAATAAAAAATAAACTAGATGTTATTCAATGACAAGTAGAAGCAAGTATTTGGTTCATAGCAGCTGGGCAACAATATTACACTGGGCAACGGTTTCAAACCATTTTATCAACCACAAAAAGGGCCACAATGAGACGGTAAAAGCTGTGATGACAAAACACCTCACACAAACAACAGGTCTCGTCTTTAGCTCTAACCAAAAGTTATATGGACTGGAGGTACAGAGAAAACAGCGGCGAGTTCACGCTGCCTGAACAGTGCTGCCTCACAGGCATCCTCCAAATGACACAGCAAACCACCGGATGGAAGATCCTTGAAGAGAAAAGAGACTATAAATACTAAACTATTCAGCAAATATTAGAAACACAAAACATCCACAGTGATCGTGTCTGGTACGTGACACGGGACAGATGCTACAGGTTAGTCTGACGTCAAGTCAGCTGATCTGCTTAAAGGTTAGTGTTAGTCTCCATCGCGGTCGCCCCAAAAGTGAGCACCACAGGACTGAGAGTTCATTAGATCCTAACCAGGCCAAGACTCCCGGACCCGCCACGATCTGAAACTCCCCGGATCCGATCTCACCCAATGTGACGCGCTGGGCGACACTCGATGGAGGTTAAACTAAGCTTCAGATCAGAGCGAAGCTGTTCATCGGTCCACCTCTGCAGCCAGGTCACGGCTCGTCGTCTCCACAGTGCCACGTCAGCTTCTGCTCGTAGAAGTTGATGACCACCTGGGGACACCTGACGCTGGCCTCGCGGGCCGGCAGCAGCGCCACGTCGTCAGAGTTCTTCCTGTGGAGAGATGCAGACGACGGCGATGCATGAAGCCGCTCGCCACTCATCAACGCGTCTAAATCGATCCGGTGGCAACACGAACGCTTGCCACTTCACCACGGCAAAGGTTACTTGTGATAAAATTGGCGCGATAAGAGGACAGCATTTTCTAAAAATGTAGTCTCGTGTTCAGATCGAGCCACGACGCACTTTTCACTACGCCAGAGTCCTTCAACGCAAGTCTTGCTACTCGTTAGCCATCTTGGTTATGCACCCTGACATTTGTTGTCAGAATCCTATCAAACTGCCGGGGGAGGACAGCCATGCAGGCGTTGCATTCTCAGAACTCACCAGGACATTAAGCCCGCATGTCCACCATCACCAGTCAAATCTGACGAAAACAGGAAGTCTGGTGACTGTCTCAAAATTAAGCGTCAAAAGCTTTTTCCACTGTGAGCTTGCATCAGGGATATTTGGCGAAATGTTTTTCTGTTATAAAGCAGACGACTGGCTGATGAGGCGGAGGGCGGGATGTGTGTTGTACAACTGCCATCTTTGGTTTTATGATTTTTTTTTCCTTTTTTCTTCCTGTTCAGGATTGTGCAAGTCTCCTTCTGTTAGGTGTCTGATTACATCCTCCCTGCATGGTAAATCATCAAACTCCAGTCAACCTTTCAGCCAAGCACGAGCGGTCTCAGTCCAAATACTGAAACCATGATGACTTCAGCAATGTCGCCTAATCTCTCCATGACTTGCACTTTAAGAAAGATTTCTCTATTTTCCATGACAGTAGCGGTGTACTGAAGCTCCTACGAACATTCAGCTGCCTACCGCACACTCAAACATAACATACCATTACCTGGCATTTAGCAGCACACCAGTCACATTCAAGTATGTAGCAGAACACATTGCATACTAGTGAAAGGGGAATCCCTCTATCATTTACATTGCGCATCCTGTATTTAAAGCATTAGCGCCACTCATTTGCTAATGAGGGTTGTGATTTTGGGAAACCACCGGGAGTATGGTACTTTTTCTGTTTCTAGCTTGACAGCTCTCCAAATATATTGTCGGAAATTCCTAAAGAGATGGCATTTGAAAAAAACAACAACAAAAAAAAACAACCTGACCACATACCAGGTATCCACATGGTTACGTTCGAATTGTTTGTTTCCTTACGTCGTGGAGCAAAAAGTATTGTCTGCTTCCACATCTGCCACAGTGTCGTTCGAGGAGATGCAACGCATGGTGGAACAGTTGATCGTGGCCACTCGGCTACTGATGCATGCACAGATATTATAACTTATCTGGTAAACATCAAAGGATTTCTCAGCTACACAGAGTTCTATGAAGCCGAAACATCCGCAACTTGATGTCACTGCTGGTATGTGCAGTACGTCGGGAGGTGACTCCCAACGCAGCCACTGCCTGGTTCTTATTCCCAGCAGTCACTCCCACTAATGTGATTTAAGGACAGTGATCAGTCTTCGTTTAAAACTGCGGCCTCTAATTCTTCCAACCTTTTTTTGTGAGGCAGCAAAGAATTGCAACTTTTTTATTTGTTCTTATGTGACAATAACCTGGCCTTTTTTTTAATCCCGTTTGTTTGTTTTGCAGATCTGATTCAAGCGTGTTTCATTTGGAGAAATAAACCTATGTTTGGAAAATTAAGAGTTGCATGACCTTTTTCTTACATTCCGAGCCAAAGACCATTATAAGTCAGTCGTTCATCCCGAGTCTCCTGATTTACAGCTGCACTGACCTTTAAAAGCTGCATTCCGCCCACATTTTGGGGTAATATTTAGCATGTTACTGCATCATTTTCACTACAAAACCAGACACTAGCAGCTTTGTGGCTTGGCTGCACTTTTAGGACGCAGAGACGCGCAGCTCTACACGTCAGTAATTATGGCTTTCACCGGCAAACTTGCGTTCAATAAGCCCTGGCATGTATTCCAGGACAGAGGAAAGAGGAAGCACCGTGGTTTACCATTTGACCAGAAACATGAGCTCTCCCTGTCTGTCTGTGGAGCCGATGATGCATTCAGGCTCGAGGTAAGTGCCGATGTTAGTGGGGGAGTCTGGCTGAAGGGCGTCGCCGTTGTCGCCGTGCACGCCGTGCACCTGCTGCTGGGACTGCAACCACAATGACAAGAACAAAAGTGCAACAGTTAGAAAAAAAACTAGAAAAAAAGGCAACATTAGCTTTCAGGAGGGAAAAAAAAAGGTTGTTTTTTTTTTTGAACATGTGCACATCACAAGAGAGTATGAACCGCTTTCACTTCAAGGGTGTTGCGAAATTAACGGCCACAATTCACTTTCACAATCAGCCTCAGCGATGCCTGATTCACAAGGAGGAAACATCTAGTCCAGCGTGGTCACACAACTTTACTCCATTCAAACTGAAATTTCTTGGCTTAAAAACACACTTTAAAAAAAAAAGAGATCTAATAATATGCAGTTCCCCCGCATTGGCTGATTTTGGTGCGGAAGTTCCGTGAATATCATGGAAACAGACAACTCCAGTGTGGCATCTCTCCCTCTACTCACAATTTCCGTCTCTTGTTCCGTCATTTCTTCTTTGGGCATGAGCGGCGGCTCAGGCTGCTCTTCCTCATTTTCCTCCAACACATGGGAGTTTCTCAGGAACTCTTCTATGAGTTCAGGACAGTCCAGATTGTCCTCGGGTTCCCATGTGTTTTCTGCACTGTTTTTAAGCATAAAAAATGAAAAAGGCATTAAAACATTGTGATAAAGTGCTTGTGTGTACTGAGCCACTTTGTGGTTCATGCAACATGTGACTCACTCAGTAAAGCCTTTCCACTTCAGGAAGTACTCCACTCTACCATTAAAAACTCTCCGGCGAATTATCTTCTCAACCACAAACTCCTGGACAACTGTCGTCTCCTCAGTCTTCCTCTGCTTGGCCGTCTGCTTCTTTCTCATCCTGCCAGCAGGGAGCAACACAAATAATCACATCTCCGGCCCCCTCAAGCGACCAACATATCATATCAGAACGTAACGTGACATGACGTGACATCTGCTTTGCTTGTTAAACCTCCGGACTGCGCGATTTCACCCCCCTTGCTGCCGGTACATTTACAGAGCACGGCGAAAGTGGCGCTTCGCCAGTCGGATCCGCGGATCCGCGTCACTTCTGCTCCACCTGCTGTTTCTTCCGGGGGAGCCACTCGCGTCTCATTCGCATGCAGCGCGCTACGTCCGCTTTATACTCGTGGATCTGGCACGTTTTGGACTCTTCAGTTTAGCGCGCATAGCGCCGGACACCGGCGGCGGGGGTAGGGGGGGGAAGCGTGCGAGGCGGCTGACGCGCAAGGCGACGCAGCGGACAATGTGCACGTACGCTTTCGGCGTTGACTTATTCTCGGTGGACCGGAGCCTGCCGCCGCGGTGCCGCTCGGGGCGAGTCGCCGGGAACTGCACGCACGCACGCACGCACGCACGCACGCCGCGTCCTCGATGCTGCTGCGAGCGCGAACGTTCCACTCGGCGTGTTTACATGAGCCGGGGGAACTTTTGGTGAATGAGTTGAAATTAAAGATGGCCGTGGATGCTCGGAGGAAGTGGTTGCCAAGGGAAAAGGTCATGCCAGGAAAACCGGGAGGAGACGACGGGGACGCGCAAGGCGCTGACCAATCAGAGAGCAGTCCGCTCGTCCGTCCCCATCCAGTGGTCTGGAACAACCCTGCCACCCATGGGTGTCAGCTGGGTATGGCACCGGACTGCGCTCCGGGAATCACACCGTGGACATTTGACAAAATATTTAGAAAATTATTTAATATGGAGTTTCATGGAAGCAAATAAAGGGGAAATAAATGTGAGATTTCAATCTGAATATAACGTTCAAATGTATATGAATCTGCTATACTCTACTGGCTTTCTGAAAAAAAATGTCCTCATATTTTCTTAAAATCGTCTTTACATATGTATTTGTAGTCAGGTATAATGTGTGATGGCATCATTTCGTTGCATTGATAACTATCATAATTCTACATGTGACAATAAAGCTTTCGAATTTTTAAATGCTACTCGACTGCATTGAGGCGCTCTCATTCCAATGCTACTTCTGGAAAATGTTGCGAGCAGGGATTTTACAATTGGCACAAGTCGGAGTTTGACTGTATGTCTTCCAGGGGCGGCCGCTAGGCTCGGGATGTGCGTTCAGCCGCTGGCTTTCGCAGTGTGGACGTGCACTCCACGACCTCGCTGACTACAATGGGGAAGGCTGAGAGAGAAACCGCCCCCGGATTATTTGATTGACAGCTTCCTATTAGCCAATGGGAAACGATACAGCATTTGATTGGCCAAATAAGCACCACTAACCGGTTTACTGCTTTTGCAACGCTCGCTCTCCCTCTCTCTCTCTCTCTCTCTCTCTCCCTCTCGCTCTATCCCTCTCCCTCTCTCTCACCAGTTTTGTAACACACCACTAGAGGTCGCCATTTGACTGCAATGGGCTTTCCGCTTCTGATGATGTGATGGTTTTGCTGGAGGAAGGCAGCAGAGCAACATATTTTATATGGCGATGGATCCCCATGTGTGTGTGCATCTGACACATCTTATCTGATGCTGTTTCATCTTCTGAGGCAGGTTGATGACACATTGCACTTGTGTGCATTTATACAGCATTTACATATACAGTAGGAATGTAAGCCTGCCACGAAAGAAATTCAAAGTGATGAAAATTAATTCGTCAGTTAAATTTTCAACTATTTCCAGAGAGAAAGTGCCGGCATGCCCATGGGATGCAATTAAAAGTTTCAAAAGGATGACAGAAGCCTACATGGAAGATTAATGTGGAGTGTGTCATCTCCAGAAAAGGAACCCATTGATCACAGTCTCAGAGGGGAAGGGACACAGGTTTCATGCAGGTTGCAAATCAATGTTTGTTCACCTGAACCTGCCATATAATCTCTCTCCAATTCCATTTCCATTGCAGACAAACCTTCAGCAGGAAGGGTGACGCTCTGGGTATAAAAGGGTCCCTAATGATACAGCAAACGAGGTAAACTGATGTTTTATTCTTGATAAATTATTATCATGGAGCAGAAAATGTCCTCAACATCCAAACCTTGTTCTTTTCTGTCTTTGCACCAAATGGACATCCAACATGAAAGTCCTGAAAACTTTTTTTTGGCTGTGGTGAGCTTTTCTGTTTTTATGAAAAACTTGACGAGATACAATTTAAAAAAGTGTAATAATTTGCAACTCATATCAATTATAAATCTGTTATTTACACATAGTTTCTGGATTGATTATAAATTGAATTATTATGAACAAGTTTCCAAGATGTTTCTAATTCAGCAAATCTGCTGGCAGAGATGCTATTAAGTGATTCATCTCATATCAAGTTGTAAATGTTAACTAGAAAAAAAATTCATTTCCAGCAGAAAAATTCATGTAACCGGTGAAATGTTGTCTTGTTGAAGCAATGCAAAAAATGTGGGGAAAAACTAAAATGAAGCATACATTATCCTTTTTTGTGCTAAAGCTTGAGGAAAATCTTCGAGAAAGGTTAATATCATTAAACGTTTCAGATTTATCACAAAATTGAATGAATGGAAGGATAAATACCCCTCAAAAACTGAACATTTTGGTCGTTCAGTGGTTTCCGTAGCTTTTAAGTATACAGAAATAGTTAGCTGGGAAAATGCGTACAAAAAACTATATGAAAGGAGGACAAGTGAGCATTAGCTGCATCAAAACAGAATTAGTTCATCAAAACATTCCCATTCATTTCAATGGTACCATTTAAAAATTGTATCGTAAAAACTTATTTTAAGTGGAAGGATACATGTATTATCAAAGCATTCCTGCCATGGTGATATTGTTTGCTTAATATACTGTTAAAACTTCAAAAGTAATTAGAATCCTGGTGAAATAAACCCTTAAAACTTTAAAACTGTAAACACTCAGAGTGATATTTGCTGGACTAAAAGAAGAATTAGTATTTGAATGGAATACACCTTTAAACTCTAGATAGTGAAATAATATTTGTGTCTATTAACCATTTAAAATTACTTAGAAGAGTATAATCTAGCTTACTTTGATGTCACAGTTGTATAGCATACAGTGTATCCACATACGGTCTATTGATAAATGTCCTCTCCTTAGCACTAAAACGTAAAGAAACCTGAATCTGACTGACACAGCTGTATAACATCATACAGTATGTCAAAGCATGGTTGCCATGGTGATGGAGCTATGAAAACAAAACAGATCAGCAACATCAAACATATCCATACTTTTCAGTGGAATGATTTAAAAAAAAAGCATACAATTGTAAAAAGTTTTAAAGTTATTAAAAGTTTTGAATTTTTTAAGTTGAATGTTTGCTGTAGCTTAAAATGTAAAGAAATAGAAATAGCCAGCAAATGATGTTCAAAAAACTCTCAGAAAAAGGAAAAAAAAAAGTATTATTCTATCACGGTGTGAACGTTGTGAATGATTTCTCAGAAAATCACAACCCAAAAGGTGTGGGCCAATAAATGTCAGAGATAAATAATTTATCACTCATTAATCAAATACTTGAAAATGGTAAATCCTTCATGCAGTATGCTTTAAATCGTGGCGCAATCATGGCATGATGATTCATGCTCATGGCATCATGTATTTTTGGTCTGTAAACAGAACCACATCAACCATATTTTACAACTGTATGTCTTTTAATGTAGCTTCCATGTGAGTGTTCCCAGAATCCCAGGCAAAACATGTGTTAGTTATCTGCCATACGACCTGTTGTTGCCCCCTGATCCCTTCCTGTCAGCTCTTTTGGGATTTTGGTTCTAGTTGCCATAGCAATTCACCAGCTATAGGGTTGAGCTGTCACCTTAGGCGCGGGAACGGCAGTAATGCATGCAATGAGGTCCTGCCCGGGTTTACTGCTCTGCTACAGTATGCACCAGTTTGGGTTTTCTTATTCAAACCTTAAAGGCTGGAGTGTTGATGGGATATTTCATCTTGGGGACTCAACTTAATAATTAGTATGACAAATCTTTTATGTAGTTACTTGCATGAAAAAAATAATTGACAATTAGTTTTCAGACCAATAAAAAACATTCAATAAAAGCCTGGATCTCGTGAGTGACGAGTTCAGTGAATGAGTCATTTTTTAGGTGCTTTATGTCATTTGTAGCCTTCCTCATCCAACAACGGGCAATAATGAAGTGATTTGAGACTTCTTTTCTTTCTTTTTTTTGCTTAAAGTCAAATGGAGCAAACCCTACACTGACCAAAGCAATAAAAATGAAATACAGATGTTGATGAAATTACATGGTCCAGTTTGCAGGGTGAAAAGATATATCGTGTTGTGCCGTCATCCCCTAAATCTGCTCAGACCCTCCCAGATAAGCACATTCCTGGGTCCCTCTGTGAGTCTAGCCCTCATACAGATGGGCCTTGCAGAGCCACCCTGTCAGAGCAGAAATGAGTCCAGATGGATCCTGCTGTGAGGGAGTGAGTAGTGGTCTGTGTAGCTGAAGCCAAGCCTGACTGGGCCCTTTTCACACAGAGGACCCCACGGCATTCCCTCAGTACCAGCCCGAACCTTCTCAGCTTTCAGCCAAAGCGAGGACATTCATGTCAGCCCTGTTATTAATACCAAGCATTAATTTAGTTGAATATAGAGCAGCGCTCTGTTCTCTCCCAGCGACACAGTCAGGGGGCCGATTTACATGAGCTCATTACCAACTGATTGATTGATCAACCAAATGTTTGCACAACATATACTTGTCAATCATTCTCGCATGTAATGCGGGGACACACACACACACACACACACACACACACACACACACACACACACACACAGACACCCGCGCTCACACGCATAAGGGAAGGTGACCTTGATGTAGATACACACAGGCGGCGGTGGCGGCGGCGTCGTGTTGGCTGAGGCG
>CAAKHG010016671.1:0-10623 GCA_901007715.1 Dactylopterus volitans | reverse complement strand
CTTGTCAGGAAGTGAAGTTTTAAGCCCCGCGGAGGACCAGACTGCAGCCTCATGGCAGATCCGCAAAAGGAAGCTTTATTTTTAGCAGTTGAACAACAGGAAGGAGAAAAGGAGGCCAATTCTACCTGGCAAGATATGTAGGAATGATGACATGGGCTCAGTGGAGTGTAAACTGAGCATGGGGAGGTTAGTACAGTTTGATAGGTTGAACATTGCTGGGGGAGAGTTGGGGTGAAAAGTGAGGCGAAGAGAGAAAACAGAGAGTGGAGCAGTGACAGCAGTCGCACTGCAGAAGGTTCCTCTGATCAGCCACAGAAATGACCTATAGGAGCATGCACTGCATTCAGTTACAGCTCACACACACTCACCTGCTCATGAAACCAGTCTGTCATTTTCTGAAGAAGCTGCTTTTTGGATACATAATTCTGCTCCTATAAACATCCAAGTGAAGAGAAGAAGACCTAATTTGTTAAAAAAAAACAAAAAAACGAGAAACCATCAGCTAGCTATTTTAAATGCTTAGCATCTCAGATGATATCAAGTTTGGCTTGAATTCGCCATCAAAATGTGACCTTTTGTTGATGTGGCTCTCACATGCACACAATATTACGCAGGCTGCTTGAATATCAAAGTTCAGAATATTAATATACAGCAAGTAGCCTGCTTACAAAGCTGGACAGCCTGACCATGAATGTTTAGGTGCATCATTGTTCTACTATTTTTTGATGACACCCAAGGGTGTAATCTGCCAAGCCAAACAGTGTCATCTAGAGACACAAATCAATTTGCATCATGAATATCATTGATTTGTCAAACAAGTCTGGATACTTAATGCGGCTGCAAGTCTCATCAGCAGTGATTGCTGCCATAATGCCACAATTTGAGTGTGGTATTACGAAAAGTATTTATAGTAAATTAAAACACTGGTGGAAGACAGTCTAAGGTAATGGAATTTGCAGATTGCGCCACATTTAAGGTGCACTGCTTTCATGGTTCAGGTTATGAGAGTTCAAAAGGGATGAAATGTATGTAGCATTTGCATTATGGCTTAATAAAGGAAACCAATGCTGGTCCAGCACATGACCAGCTTAACGAAATCTCAGTGCGTCATTTGTGGTACTGTTTCCACTGAGGGCCACCAGAAACCATTGAATTCAATACTCATCTAATGACAGGCTGCAGATACTGAGCCTGCAGGTTTGGAGAAGCTGACATTAGTCTTTGTTGTTTTGGGTATTGGTGCATTTAAAAAAGCCTTGAACAGCCAAAAGCACTACATCAGTATTCACCTGTGTGTAAGATACTGCACATGCTCTCAGGGGAGAGTGTTCACATATCTTTTTGTTTGTCATCCAAGATATCATGACACAGTGTTCATAACAGACGGGATAAATTGCGCTCGGGCATTGAAGTGTTTCAGGCTTGTCAGAGCGAGAATGGAAATATTCATTTTGACATTCAATAGCCCACAATGAGTTTAAAACACACACAGCGTGCTGGGCATGCTTTCAGTTTTAATGATCACAGAGGACGAGCATTGTCTTCGCCAGCATTACAGCTCATGTTGTGTGTGATCCACCTGCATCCTGCACGGACCTCTGCCAGACCCACCTCCACCTGCCCACTTCATCAACGACTGCCAGCGCTTGACATGCAAGCGGCATGCGGGGCTCAAGAATACATGGGCCTGTTTAGTAGGCATTTTTGTAGATACAGATTAGTGAATAATTTAATGGAAAATCCAATCTCCAATGACAGGGGTGGCATGTGTTAACTTGGCTTACAAAGCAGTGCTGCGGGGGGAGGCCCTCTCGTCTTTTCATTACAGAGGGCAGATTGGGAAATGGATCAGGATCTGCATTCATTAGCATGCACACAGGCGCGCGATTACAGCACACAGACCACCAATTCCTCACCTGTCACGGTTTTCTCACGGGGAGGTATTTATCAAGGGGAAAATGAATGTTCCTCCTTATAAACACCTTTGATTTCAACTTCTCCAAGTATGACAGCCATTAGCAGTTAAATGGCATTAGGTGCAATTAAAGGAAATGATGGGGTGGTAATCACAGAGGTGTGGAGCGCTATCGAATCTACTAATGTGCCTGAAATATGCATAAGGAGAAGAAGGTGGTGGCTCTGGACCAGGTTCAGTCTCTAATTAAGGGAGAAAGCCCCCAGTAACTCAGGTGTCACAGAAACAGCTTGATGTGTGAAACCTGAGGGGATGAAAGGTCAAACGAGAAGCTCAGCAAATCAAGATACTATATGTGCATGTGGTCTAAGAATATTACAAAACTCCCTAGAGCAGACCCCTCGGTGTCAAAATTATAATATTAAATGACCTTTGATTTTCTCTCTTACAAATTTGAGAAAGCGCTTCATTTAATCAGGAAGATCACAGACGAATCAGGACAAAGAGCTAATGACAAATATCTGATTTCACTAATCTTCCACACTGCTGTGTTTCAAAATGTTATCAATAAATAATGGCGGTGGCATCAGCCAGTGTGACTGAAATGCAAATGAGATTTGGTTTCTCACTCCAATGTTCCACTGTTGGCTTCTGGTCTTCCAGGGACTTATTTTTGAGGCAGATATGGGTCACGACTTGCAAGGTGTTATTTTTAAACATCAGCCTGTTTTGCCAGTTTCTGAGCCAGAACAAAATCAACTAGGCTTGATTTGCATTTTTAAAAGGAGATTATTTTTTTCTTTACTTACTTACTTTCTTTTCTTTGTTTTTTTTTTTTCCCTCTTCACTTCCTCCTCAGAAGAGCATGGATTGGGGTGTGCTGTTGGCTGCGGTCGGATGCATTGTGATGTAGAATGAGACTGAGCTTGTCTGACTAGCCTCACTCTCAGCGCACTGAGAGGAAAGATGCTTGCCTGGCACCGTGTATCACACAGGCGGGTTTAATTTGTTTCTAGGCTCCATGTTCCAATCTTCGATGACTATACAGTATATGGATGTTGAAACACTTATCAGATCTGTTCCAGAGTTTAACTTAGTCATTAGAGTCTGGCTCTGGTGACTGACCACATTCTGGCATGAGGGTAAATGATATGCGAAAAATTATATCTAAGGCTGCAGTACATGCCAGCATGTGGTTGATGACTTTTCCACTTGACCCCTTTTCCATTACAGAATTTGACACAGCCAGTATTTAATATTCTGCTACTATTCTGGGCCTTTCAAATATCCAATTAGGCTCCTGAATTTACTGGATTATGACATGACCATTTGGGATTTGAAAAGCCTTGGTTTCATCTTTGTACAGGAATTATTGATATTTTAGGGGAAGAGAAAATTAATTGGTGCACCATTTGTGTGTGAAAATGTGCAAATATACACTCAGCAATCCATTTGCAGTGCAACTGTGATCACAATTTTTTTTTTAATGTTTTGACAACAATCGTTGTAAATTATCAGAAGTTATTTCAGGGCCTATATGAATCAAATTAAAGGTGTATTTAAATTCACCTTACACCTCAGAATGGCCCCACAGTAACATGAGAAATTATGCTATTTTTTTCCACACTTGCTCATGGTGGTATATACACACTCATGTAATTCAATGTAAATGTAGGCTATCTTGCTTCAAGGAATGCCTTAAAAAAATGTTGTGGAGCGTCTGCAAGCGAAAGGTGTGACCAACTTGTTAACAGCCTCTTCGTTGCACTGCACCTTTGATTTACACCTTCAAAATGTTTTATTTTGGAATGGTATATCACTTTTACATTGCCACGACAAATTGGAAATTAGAAATCATATGGCAGACAACTGACTGTAGTTGTTTTCAAATGCATTCTGAAGCGTCATCTGCTGTGCATGAATGACGGAGTTCCTCAATTTTTAATGTGTGCAGGAGGTCCCCTCTATTTTATTTAATTTTTTTTTTTTTATCCTCCTGTCACATTTTAAGTAATGTGTCCGCTGAATCACACAAAAGCCACTCTCAGTTCATCGAGCATCCCTCAGGTTTGGCCCTGTAAAAAAAAAAAAAAAAAAAAAAAAAATGTGTTCCTTCAAGCACACCTCTCATGTCCATGCAATGTTCTGATATTTCCCCGGTTGTCTCGCATGCCAGGAGAAAATACACATTGTGTATTCACCAATCACAAACAGCAAGTGACAGAGGATATTCCGCCACAGTGGCCAGATATGTGAAATGTTCCGGGAATGAGTTACAGTCTGCACAGTGCCAGACTGATCTGCAAGTATAATAGCTGCTGCTAGCATGGGCTTATCCGAAGTAAGGAAAGTATTTAATGAATTTAAAAGACCTATTTAGTGCCATTGTGGTGGGAGGCATCCATCATTTGTAGGGACTATTCCCTCGCAGTCTACTTGATCCCGACTTTGCTGCTGTAGTGTTATCTTGAAGCAATAGACCCACTGTATTCGGACAGTGACACAATTAAATAATCCAGACGTGAGATGCTTTCCTCTTACGGGCTCCATCTCAGCGTGGACTTGCATAAACAACGGAGGTGGACGAGGACGGTCTGGTTTTATGGCAGGTCTGGAAACGCTTCCTGTTTGCCGCGGACATGCGAGCGATATATCATGATGCCATCTTTTGCCTTCTGCTTCCTCTCCGTGTACTCCATCCCTGTCTGTTGGAGATCATTAAACAGTGCTAAAGGAATGGGTGAAGTGAGCAGCATGTCCTGAGGAGGAAGCTTGTCTTCCAAAAGCATTACCATAACGCAGCGCATCTATCCTCCAGGCATGTTGGTCTGCCTCTCCCCTCTGTGTTTGCCGTGGCCCTGAGCCATGTGTGTATATTTGCTATTATTAGGAGGAGAACTGCTGGAAGGTATAGAAAATGCCAGGAAGGGCAGCTATTTTTAACAGCTGGTGCTTGGCCTTGATCCTTCTTTTCCCTCCCTCCCCTTCTCATCTTCTCTCTTGCAACCGTTGCAAATTGCACCATGTCCTGCCCCCTCTTTCACCACTGTCCACCACTGTGCCCATGCACTGATAAATCGCTTATATCCCACATGGAAAGAGACAAATAGATGTAAATCCAAAGAAAAGGCAGATGTCACCGATTTGAAATGCATATCTCACATCTTGAGCTGCAAATCACTGACGTGCTTAACCTTCTTGCAGGACCTGTGCAGAAATGAATGCATACAGTCGGTAATATACGTACACGAGTCCTAACTGACATTGCAGTGCTAATGCAGGCGAGAGGACTCGTCTCTTCCCCTATGCGAGCGCCACGAGCTGAGTCCAGCAGCAGCAGCAGCAGCAGCAGCCGCAGCAGCAGCAGCCCTCCTCTGGTTTCCCCTCGCAGACGTGTGCTCTCTCAACCCAGCTCACGTTTGTCCTCTCACTTTTGTTTGACTATTATTTCCTTCTCTATAACTCCAAAACAATTCTCTTTCCATTCAGCTTATTTATTTTTTTTTTTTTTTACCCCTAACAATCCCTTTTCATCCTGCCAAAAGAGAGAAAAAAAAGAGGTGGGGGCTGAGGGAGTGTCTCCTTGTTTCAGCTGTTTGTCTCAGATACACAGAGAACAGTCTTATCAGCCTCTTTAAAAATCATTAGATAAGATAATCCCTTGATTGCCTTGATCATATTGTTTCTGGGCCACCTTTGAAGAGAGACAAAGACTTGCTTGAATGGTGCGACTGCGATCATATCATTACCTAAAAAAAAAAAAATCTCATTTTGTGAGCTGTAGCTCTCACTCCAGACCTGGAGAGAAGCAGCTACTTTACTCATTCATTGGTGGGGAAATAGATTAGTAAATAAATGAAGATCATAACTATTCAGATAGTTATGCAGATAGCTATTTTTGGTGCTGAATGTGGCAGGTATAATTATGGCAGCCATATGGCTTTTTTCTTCAGTTTTTTGACCGCAGCTCGGAGGTCATGCACCGACTGAATTTAACACTGAAGTAAATCATGTTGTCAAGGCTACGGCTTGCAGGATGTGACTCAAAGTACACAGCACATGTTTTCTTGCTTCATCATTAAAACGATGATTGTAGTCTAATGCATTTCTCTGTATTCTTTTCTTATGATTATGGACACAGACTAAAAACGGTGCAACTTGCTCTTCATATGACTGCGCGGGGAGACACTCCAGCTTTTGCGCACACACACACGCACAGAACAGCAGAGAACGTACTCACAGACAGACAGAGCAGGAAAAGAGAATTTGGAGATTACATATGGAAAACAATAGGGGAAGTGACAGACTGTGAAGACAGAGAGCCTGCACAGCTGGAATCTACCCGGCAAATTCATTTTGCGAGGCCACAAATCATTCAGTGTTATGTGAGTCAGAATCCAGGACTTGTGTTTGCAATAAAACTGTAGCAAGTGCTCACAGTGTTGGGAAATGAGCGAAGCAGATTGCAGTGAAATTGAACACACCCAGTGAAGCAGATCTGGAAAGCATCTAATGTTTTCATTCACTTTTAATTCACTCCTTGTTTAGCTTATTTGATAAACACTTGTGCATTAGCATTAAATGCAGCCCTGTTATCCACCTACAGCTCAGCAGCTGACCCTACGTGAAGCAGACCAGTTCGGTCATGCATAAATGGCAACTATCCCCACAGGGAATGTTGTGGACAAAAAAATACCTTGTTTAACCTTATCTTATGAGTGTACATTCAGGAAACTGACTCTCACCATTTCATAGAAGATTGTAGCATTGAGCATGACACCTGCTATCATAGTGTCAGCTGTATTATTCGTGAATATTGTGAAGAATATTGTTATCAGATACCCAATCCATAGCCAATCTTTTGGACAGCCAGAAATAAATGGTAAATATAGATAAAGATTTCTCCATAATACGTTGATTTTGTTTCTTTTTTTTTATGTTCAGCAGTCGTGGTGCTCAGTATAGTAATGAGGTAGGTGATATTTAGTGGGTGGCCCTCCTGACTAAAGCAAAGTGACAGCTGCATGCTAGGTTGTAATTTGTTTCTTATAAAGCCCCAGTTCGGTGTCCGAGCTCATTACATGTGCGAATATGTCACAAGCTGTTTCACTGGTAAGTAAACAGCAGTTTTGAGCGCACAACCTCCAGCCTCAGCCGATGCAAGATGAAATCTCATCTCTGATAAGCTGCAGCATATGATCAACTGCAGAATTTCTATAATGCAAGTGCAATCTTGTAGCGGAATATGGTTTAGAGTGGGTTAGCGATATTTAGTGTACAAACTGTTGGTTTAGGATGAATAAAAAAAAAATATTACTTTGTCATTCAGATTTCTGCATTATAAGCTGCTTTTGTAAAAAGAAGACTTTTAAATAACTACATTTGAGAGCATAAACTTTTCTTTGCTTGAGGATTTTTTTTCTAATCAGTGTTTCTAAACTTGGACCAGACTTTCATGAAGCTTGAAATTCAAGCTGTGAAGTCAAGGATGGAAAATCTGGGCCTGCTCCACATTCTCACCCAAATGTACCCCAGTTCAAATTATACATGGCTAATGGGAATAAAATACAATTTAAACCTAATTTGGGTGCAATGGCCTGCTAAAAAACTGCACTGTAAGTGCCCCATTAATTTTCTATGGGCCAGTGCCAGAATTTATATCCCAACACACAAGAGATTGAAGAGATTCACTTTTTCCTCTGTGGCTAACGTTAATGTGGCTAATGTTGACTTTCTAGTGAAGCCAGCCTCATTTACTGTACTCAACTAAAAATGTGAGCTCTTGTATTCTTTGTGGTGGATAAAGGAAATCTTTGCAGGTGACAATTGTGACTAAAGGAAACCAATGTTAAGTCAAATTCATTCATTGCAAATTCATTCATTACCTTTCATTTAACAAAAGCTCAGAAGAACAAATACTCAGATCAGTCAGCACATCAAGCATCTCCAGGCTGAATTCCACATGTTCCAAATAATTGCAGATTTTCCACAAGACAAGTGGTCTTGCAAGGTGTGTAAAACATTAATAAACCTGCGCATCACAGAAATATGTGTTGTGGTACTGTGAATTCTCAAAAAAATTGCAAATGCAAAGATTTGTGTGTTGTTTTTGAAACCCATTAATGTAAATGCAGATCCATTATTTTGATTGCATAAAACAAGCTAATCTTATTTTACTAATCTTATGCATACATTTGTGTACTAAGTATATCGTACTGTAGATATGTGCTTCAATTTAGATATTTTAAAGATCACAAAATATAGTCTTGTTTACAGAACCATAATACTCAATATCATAAAACAGTGAATCGCAAACCCCTGTATCATGCAAATGTTTGCAAACACACAGCCCTAAAATGCAGTTTGAATACTGTAAGTTCCTCTGCATGTTTAGTGACTTATTCAGAAAAAATAAAATCTTTAAAATGTCTGTCATTCCCCTTTTAAATTGAATTGTTAAATGTTGCTTTCCTTCAAATCACATAAATATGATTCTGGAATAAAATGCAGTCAGAAATATGCACGCATGTGAAACAAGACCCACAGTGTTGTATTTGTGTGTGAAAGCGTTACATCCAAATAAATGGAAATTGCAAATTACTATATTTGTGGTAAGAGGTTGAAGCAATCTCTATTTAGAGTTTGCTGCAAGGCATCCCAGAGGACTCTGGGACTTGTGGCTGTGTTTGATTGTGTTTCATCTGCCCATGTCTCAGGAGGGTTTGCTGAAACTCAAGCATGACAGTTTCCATAGCACATACCGCATTACCTGATTCTAACATGATTGACATATGAGACCCGCCAAACCTCCATTATCATATTCATTACCTGCGTTATTGGAAACCCCACATCCAGGCCCACGCTTTCCACCTCATACCCAAGAAGCATTCCCAAGACGTTTCTCCTGCCTCTTTCCTCTTACTAATTTTGGTCGTTCGGAACTACTCTCATCATGACTTGTGCTATCCAAGCTGTGATTGGGTGTGCTGATGGTGAGACCCCATCACGAAAAATAAAAAAGACCATGAATAAAGTTGTCTGTGAAGAAGTAGGCAGAGAATCAAGACAGACATCAGAAAAGCCCATTGGAGGCCTTCAGGTGAACCACCCAAATGGCCAGTCAACATAAAACCAGAATGTTGGCACGAACTGTTGTGCTTTCATCAGAAACGAATGATCTATAGAGATCTTTTTTTTCCAGCTTTGGTGATAAATGAAAACTGTATCTAGCTTGAAACTCAAAGACAGAGATGGAATATTATATGCCTTGCCAGTAAGGTGATACTTTGAATTAGTGTAGAGGAACAGAATTTTTGGCTTGAATACTGCCAGTTCATAAAATACTGCCAACGCATATAAGCTGCATTATACTCCATGTCCAACTGGAGCCCATTAGAGACAAGTAATGTTGACATCAATGCCTGCATTAGCAAGGCTTACCACTGGCTGAACTGACGCGCAAATGGCTAAGAAAGCTATTGCTTTAAAAAATTTGTTCTCATGTGCTCCCAGTGGCCACTCACAGACTGGTTCCTTTTCAGTCTGATCGCAGCCAAGAAACTTGCAGAACTGCGGAGAAATCGCTGTAATGTTATCTATCTGAGGGTAAACATGTTGGGTCTCTTCTTAATTTCATGCACCAATGTAATTTTCAATGTCATTTTCTAAAAAAAAAAAGTGGTGGGGAAAGCATAATTGATGCCTATGCATCAGAGTGGCTCCTCATGATCAAATGGATATTGAAAGAAATCCATGCAGATGTACAGTATGTGTCACATGGTCCATGGTGCCCATCAAGTATGTCATTGCTTTGTGCTGAATTTTTCATGTCTTGTCATTCGTTCTAGGTAGAAACTTGTCACGGAAATGATCATGCTTCACTGGCCGCTGCATCAGTCACACCTCAGCCCATAGTTGCTCTGGAAAATTGGCTGGGCTTTAGAATAGTCCCCAGCTTTGGGCATGGAATTGTCTGTGACCAATGGTTTTTTTTTCCCTTGAAAATGATTTGGGTTTTTTTTTTTTTTTTTAAATACTTGGGTTATTTAACCCAAAGTACACAGGACATAATCCCACATCATTTTATATGTCCAGTTAAAGAAAAAGAAAAAAAGCAGTTGATTCAATTTCTCCTTTGGTTGTCTCATCTCATCTCATTGTCTTCCACTTATTCCGATTATGGGTCACAGGAAGGACAGACAACCACTCACACACACCTACGGGCAATTTAGAGTGGCCAATTAACCTCAGCATGCTTTTGGGGGGGAGACCCCAGGCTGGGAATTGAGCCTGCGACCTTCTTGCTATGAGGCAGCAGTGCTAACCACCGCACCACCTCCTTTGGTTGTATAATTCCTTATTTCATCATGTTTCAGTGTTTCTCCCTGCTTTTATCATATGAGTTTCCTTAAACTCAGGATTGTATGGTATATTAATAGTGTATGCACCATTTTGTTTTTAAATGCAAATACAGACGGACAAGTACAAAATGTGTTAAAATTCGATACTACCCTTTTACTGAATCTGTTTGTTTGTTTGTTTGTTTGTTTGTTTGTTTGTTTGTTTGTTTGTTTGTTTGTTTGTTTGTTTGTTTGTTTGTTTGTTTGTTTGTTTGTTTGCAGGATTTCTTTTGGAACATTACCATTACAAATTAGCAAAAACTACCAGGCTGTATTTCATCACATTTGATGGAGGTTTGAGGATGGGAG
>CAAKHG010016663.1:0-10503 GCA_901007715.1 Dactylopterus volitans | reverse complement strand
CAATACTTTTGCATTTAGTTAAGTTTCGATAGAGCTAATTTTTTTTCTCAGGCGAATCTAGAGCGGATCATTATGAATCGATACCTTCAGCATCATGTGTCCGTGTGTGTGTGTGCGTGCGTGCGTGCGTGCGTGCGTGCGTGCGTTCGTGCGTGCGTTCGTGCGCGCGCGTGTGTGTGTGTGTGTGAGACTATGCTTCTTTGTAGTTGCAGTGTGTGTGTTATGTTAGACAGGCTCACACCTGAGCGATACAGGAGCCTTCTTTCTATGACAGGTCTTTTAACCCAGAGCAGCCAGAGAGAACACAGCCCCCCATGTAACCTGTCATGTGCATAAAGCCAAACAGGTGTGATAGACTGCGAGCACAAGACTGATCTGAGCTCTCATCCCGTGCTGTGCCCCTCTTTGCGATGCTTCATATGATCGCCACAGAGGCCTGAGATCAACTGGGTCTCTCAGAACTGGCCGAGACAGCGCAACATCCTGAATGCTGTCAGTCAGAGACAGACAGAGTCAAGCTGTCAGTCTGGCCACTGCTGGGAGATTTCCAGCCTCAGGGAGGGAAGATGGGACTGCGAGCTACAGACTGAGATCATGTTACATTCCCATCAGCTGCTGCACGGCGAAACTACCATTGTCAAAGCTCTTAAGTTATGATTTCACAGAGGGGACCACTGGAATAGAGAGAGGGACTAAGGTTGGCCTAATCCAATTACACAGATCTCAATACTATTCCAATACCACTTAGAGGCTGAAGGATGGTCGCCTCTGGGCTGCTTGCTGCTTGATGGATCCACACCCAGCACTCGACTGGGTGCATTATTGAGACGGTTAAAGGGTCAAGCAGTAGAGATGAGGTGAGGTGATGGGACAAGACTGACGACTATTTGACCAAATACAGCCAAGCAAATGTACTGACAAGCAACACGAGACACGTAGCAGCCGAGCACTGGTACAGTGGAGGGAGAAATCACTGCAATCATGGGGGCCTTTTTAAACAAGTGTGCACGCTGAGATCTGTAGTTCACTTAATCATTCCAGGGGAGTGGGGAGGGCTGACCCATGTAATTAGATTTGATTCAGTCTGAGGTTTGTGTGCAATACAGCAACAGCAGTAGTACAGCAAATATCTTTAGACCACAAAGTGAAACTGACATGTTGTGTAGTCTCACCCAGCCCGCTCACACGTGAGTATTTCGGCAGCATCCAGCAGCCTTCCTCTTGCCCTCTTATATTGTGCTCTGCAGCAACATGCTGCGTTGATCCCTTCACCGTTATGACAATCTTTGGAACTGCATAGGTGTATGTGACAATGGCTATAAAAAAATGTATGAATATAATGTGAGGTAAATGAGGACATCATTTAGATACAAACATGTAAAATAATTTTTATACAGTATGTAAATTAGAGCCCGATATTACTTCATTTAAGCTTTTAATGCGGTTGAATACTGACGTTCCAATGGATTTTGATTGGCTGTTGGTGTCTCTACCGTACGTCAAATCGCTCTGAAGGTTTCTCCAACAATATCGTTTACCACTGTCATTCCATAGTTGTGGTGAACGCCACAATTCACTGGAATTTGTATTTTTGAAATAAGATATTTATAGTTATTGAATGGGTGTGGATGGTCCTATGCTACCGATCTATTCCGGATACCACTAGTACTGACACGCTTGGGTTCAAAATCAGTGTCTTTTGTTGGCCCATGACAGGATTGTGTCAAAGATGCTGCAAAGATGGTTGTGCTTCACTCAGTAGCCACTGAAATAGCCTATAATGCTCCATGAAGATAATTATATCCGTCTTTGATACAATTTTCTTTTGGCTTGTAGCAAATATTCTATGGTGTAGCCTGCAGCTTGGTGGTTTGGAACATGTGCTTCATTTGACATGTCAAAACAAATCACTTGAAATACTGAGTCAAAGGAGTACATTTGCCCAAACTGATCCTCTGATATAGTTTCTGATATAGTTACACAAACTAGGAGTCTGCGGATAAGCAGAGCAGAGAATGTGAAGTACACCGAAGAAGGTGGGTAGACGCTCTTTCAGGGATGACAGAGATGTTCTTTGACTCTGCGGTCATGTTGATAGTGATTGTTAGAGATTGCAGGGAAGCTCTGACCGGACACTGTGCAGGGATAGCAAAAGCCTGCTTGACAGAATTAATCAATCAGACCGTATGAGCCTCAGTCTCTTTCTGACCATGGAAACCAAGATGACGCAGCCGGGTCAGGGATAGGGAGGGACATGGCGCTCTGAGTCATCTGTCATCACGTTACATCCATTAATAATTCACTGAGACAAAGACTCTCAAGCGTGGCACGCACCGCCAGCGCACATGCCGAAAACGGCGTGTGTTGGCACAGGTGTGAACATTTGGATCTACTCACTTGTAAACTTTGCAGTCTGTTCACTTGGCTCATTCGCAATATGCACACACTTTTACACCCTTCAGGAATGAAGGCTCACATACACCCTAATATTTCCACTGATTAAACAGAGTAATGGATGTGATGGAGAGGACATCTAAATGATCATTTTAAAGATGAAATTCAACACTATCACTATTTTTCATGTAAGAGAACACTTTTAGTAGTTTTAAACTCTGCAAAGTCTTGTAATGGACCAGTAAAGCTTTTTAATAATTGCCAGTGTATATCTAATCTGGAGAATCGGCTGTGTGCTTTCTTGGAAAAAGTCTACTTAGGCTAAAAAGAGGTGAAGCTGCTTTTTCTTCTTGTTCCAGCAATCAGGTTGAAAAGCAAGAGTTTTAAAAAGCCCCTCTCATCTGAGTAGTTTGATGAACAATAGCGTTCGTTTTGATGGTATGGTCATACTTTATTCATAAATTTGCTAATTTGGGGCCACAAAATGAACAGTAGAAATGCACATTTTAATTATGGTCACCGCTGTGACACCGGAATTATAACTGCATCACAGGAGTGTGTGGTTGGTGACTTGAATCATCATTCCAGCGAGATCTCAGGCACCTCAGTGACTGGCTTTAATTGAACAGGCATCCGGCACAAATAACTAATTTAAAACGGCTAAATTTAGCCCTCAGACTTTTAAAGGGCCACCAGTCCTAAAAATGAGGCTCCCAGTATCAAAACAGTTGGGAAGCTGTTGTGAGCTGTGAGAGCTGTCAGTGGATCTGGATTGCCCTCAGTGCAAGAGTGTGCTAGAGCTGGAGGATTAGTTAAGTGAAGCTCTCCTTTGTCTAATGTGGATCTGGTTACTCAGTATAATATGACTGCTGGTGATTCTTTTCACTCGGTGAGCCAGCGCATTGGTGCGTTGTACGGTGCCTCTTGTGCCAGTAACCAGATAGCATGAATCCTTTAAAATAGGTCTTTCATCTCCAAGCCCCCTAAATCAGGTGAAACACTTCAAGTTTTTAGTCGCCCATCAGCAGCAGTTCAACAGCAGCTGGCGTGTTCACAATGAATTACACCAGCAGCAGCAAGTAATTATGTCCCTGTCGGTGCGAATGGATGACAAATGAAGGAGTTGTCTCTTACTTCCAGAGGGAGAGATGTCCCTGCAGCCTCGCTCCCCTCACACCTCATTCTGGGGCGACATTTAGGAGAATCTTTATAGAAGTGTATGATTATTGCCATCGGTGTAAAAGTAGTATGGTAGTTTTGTATACATGTATGTTGGCTGTATCCTGTTTTCCTTATTCCACCCATTATTTTTCCGATTTCTGAGTGGTTATCATCCAACCATACCCTCTTTCTATCTATATTAACCTCCTTCAGGCAAAGCGTGCCATTCCGCACCCCTTGGTAGGGCTGGTGTTCATTTAGGAAGCTTAATGAATTACAAGGGTTTCTTAATGAGTGTGTCTGAGCAGTGCTGCAGGGAGGTCAGATGGTTTGAATAGCTAATGAAGCCAATCAACAGTAAGAACTTCACCATACGTGCTGTCCTGAGACCATTCTGTATGTGCTGTTATAAAAGACACGCTAGAACATGTAACCGCCACCTTCCCACCACTACTGCCGTCACTGCCACCAGAAAGTTATGAAAAAAAAAAAAAAACTAAATTAAAAAGGAGACTCTAACAAAGTAATTTAGTTTTCCATTTTCTGTGTGCCTTTGGAGAGGCAGTTATAACTTTCAGGTCCCATCAGGGAAGAGCAGAGGAAGTAGGGCGAGCTCTACTTGGATAAAAATGGAGGAGAAAACTTTGCAAGTCAGAGTGTGGACTGATTTGTAAAAGACATCAGATTTCATTTGATGTAGTCTCCATTAGTCCATTCATTGTATATTTTAGACATATAACTTTCAGTTTGTTCGATTTTCCTTTTTGTAGCAGCTGCAAAATGTTTAAATGCTTTCGAATTGTGGAATTAATTTTTAAAAACAACCAGCAGTTTTCTCAGCACACCTATAGATATCGCAGACAGCAGTATTTTATTATCAGATTATTTTGGTGTCTGTCTTCATTTTTTTTTTTAGCTTTTTAGTTTCACCTAACACTACAAAGCCATAACTATGTTTTAAGTGTTACATACAACAAAAACTGCAGTTCTGACTCACTTCAATAAGATAAGAAGATCCATTATACTGAGAGTGAGCCAGAGTCTAGAACAGCTGGAGATGATTGAAAATTCATCCACTTTTAAGGAATTTGATCCTGTGTCGTTTATCATTTGAAATGATTATGGTACCACTCAAGAGATCGTCAAGTGATTACAAGTCATGCTGTGGGAAATACTAATGTTGATACCAACTTTTATGGCAATCTTGCCAATGTTTGTGACATTTTACTCAAATGTCAGCCTGAGGGTGACACTATAGCAATCATCAAAGCAATTTGGATACATTTGGGGCGAGGATCATGAATATCTGTTTCAAATTTCATGGCATCAATCCAATAGCAGCTGAAATATTTCAATGTTGTGGTGGACTGAGGACCAACAAACAGATGTTAGCATCCCCAGAGCCACACCATTAATGTGCCTGAGATCGCTGTAACATTTATCTTTCTTTACCTAAAGACTGAAAGCACAAGGTTGGACTACTTTCTTTGAGACACGCTGGCTAATTGAGCATATGTACACAGAGGTAGACACACTCCGATACACGGATGTGTGCGCACAAACACACTGAATCACACATTGCCTCTCGTAATCTCCTCCCCATCCCCTTGCCTCTGTCATTCAGATCTATGAACTTCCATTAGCAGCCATCTGCTACAACCTGCAGCAAAAGCTATCACACTTCCCACACTCTCAGACTCACACCCATATAAATGGACACGCTTATCTCACCAAATGTATAGCTGACGAACTTATTCTAAGCCTTGGGAGATTTTGCTGAAACATTGCTTGTTTAACCTGGAATTCACCCGTGCACTTGCAAACACCTGCGATCGCCGCGCCGCGCTGCTGCCCGCTACAAATGCTTCACAAGGCCACCAACCCTCATACCCAAACTTCAACACACAGACACAAACCCACCCAAACGCTGGGCGGAGGTCATTTTACACTTACAGAGATAGGTTGCAGCGTTGTTTCATTAAAAAAAAAAAAACAGATTATTGTATCTGCAGATTATTCTATCCACAGTATTGGGTCATTCTATCACTCCCACTGATAAAGGTCACAGCATCCCACCCTGTGTCCCTTGGCAACATTTCACATTAGACAAAATGTCAGAACCTGATCTGCTTCATGGCAGTATGCCGCCTCCAGCACATTTTTTTCACATCTTCATTGCACGCATTTATTTTAGTTTTGAATGTACCATTTTCAGCTCCATTTGAACGCTCCGCTTTCCCTCACCCCCCCCCCCCTCCTCTCAGCAAATTTTAGTACACAGCAAAAGATTTATATTTTTTCCATGTTCCTGCCTCACGCAAAATCATTAATTTGAGTGACAATATGGGCTCCATACAGGAAGTGGGGGATGGCGTAGGGGTGGGGGAGGGTTGATTCAGCATTTAATTATCCAACTTCTTCTTGAAAGGGAAAAAAAAGCTTTCTCTGTTTAAGCAACTTGTTCACGTAGCAACAGCATCTGCTTCACGCCTTCATTTCCCCGTCAGCGAGAGACAAATGAATAGAAATGACTGCTTTGTGTTCTTTATGCAGCAGTCTCTCCAAGCTGCATAAAACATATATTTCTAGTTTCCCACATGTGATTTTGTATCTGCATAGCGGATAGAGAAAAACGGAGACAGAGGCACTTGAATCAAGAATTGCTATGCTGAAACTGCAAGGCAGCGCTCTTGTCTGTTTGTTGTCTTCTTTCCTAGAGGGCACAATTGAAAAAGATCATTTTGTATGAAAAGAGCTTTTGAAAATTGCCTCAGCAATCAAATACTGTGGTGCTGTGTGGTGCTGGTTGTGGTTGGGGGTTGGTTAGGGTGAGCACAAGTGCTGCAAAAAAAATAGTGAAATTTTCAAAAACAAAATGGTCATCTGCATTTCATAGTGATGGATACTGTATTTGTAGAATGGCAAAATGTTTATTTATTTTTTTAAAATATGTTGTTCTAAACAGGTAAAATTGCTGCCCACCTCCTAATCCTCAGCACTTCACCCTATCAGATGCCCCCACCTCTGCTAAATCCTCCTCATCCTGGTGATTAACCACCAACTCTTATCAGCATCATCAGCTGAGAGGCCAAATAGCAAAATCGCTCACATAAGAGGAAGATGGTTTGCAGACTTTGTGGATACACATTCCAAATGGGGAAATAGGACCATATACATCAAATTTTAATTTCAAATATGATATCCGTGCGATTGTTATTAAAAACAGCCCTAATGCCTGAGATGCTCTTCACACATACAGGAATCCATGTCGCAGCAAATTAGACATTGTCAGTTTTAGGGTGTGAAGACAACTAAGCAGAGACTCAGAAACAAAGATCAGGCAGGTAGAATAGTTTCAATCCATAAAGGCAGAGTTCAATAACAGGTGATGGGGAACAGACCAGTAGAGCTGGCTTGCCGGTGTCTACCCGCAGAGAAAGATCCCAAGTACTGAGCAGGGAGATAGGCAGGAGCCGGGGTCTGATTGGCACTCCTCTTGTACTGCTGAGATGCGTAGAGGAGCCGCCCGGGGTCTTTCTCCAGGTAAGGTGACGACGACAGACCAGTGCAGCCGCTGAAGGGATTATGACCTCCTTCTCCAACTCAAGAGACAACGAAGGTTGATAGCCATGGGCACACTGGAAGGGAGACAGCCCTGTGGCGGAATCATGCAGAGTTATGTGCATACTGATCCATAGAAGCCTTTGGGACGCCATGTAGCACAGACAGGTCTCCACCTCCTGCTTGTAGTGTTCTATTGGTCTGTGGGTGGTAACAAAATGATAAGCTGACCATACCCCAATGTATGTGCAGAACGTCTCCCAAAAATGACACATAAACTGTGTCCCGTGGTCAAAAACGGCATCCTGGAATTCCACCATGGGACCATAAAACAGGAAAAAGCAGCATCTCTGCCATTTCCCTGGAGGAGGGCAATGTAGACTGATGAATGAAGTCAGTCTTCTTTGAGTGATGATCAACAACTGTCAATATAACAGTGTTACCTTCAGACTCAGGAAGGCCGGCCACAAAATCCACGGGCTAAGGTACCCCGCGGTCAGTCAGTACAGGCTGGGGAGTGGACTGAGGGATTGTTCTGGGGTGGGGAGATGTCGTTTGTGAACTGCCAGGAAAGAAGGTCTGGTTTTTTTATGATCTTGGAGCATGGGTGGTCGGACAGAGACAAGTTAAACCTAGTGGAGGCCACTGGCTGGAATCTAAACAAAGGCCGTAAATGAAGCAAGAACATGAGCGCTTTCACACAAAACTACAAAATATAACAAAATATAAATCAACAGGAGTGGGCCACCACAGGGGGTTTGCTATTGCAAGCACTGATGCTGTTTTAAGATGAGATGCAGAGTGGGTTGCTGCTTGCTGCCTGTGGGTCAAGCGGATATCACTGATTGCCAGCCTAGTATCCATAGTCTGCCTTTGTCCCTGGGAAACGGTGCCTTAATTCCAGCGTGATGGAGAGTCAGGTTCTGCTTCAACAAACTCCTTCTTTTTCTCCTTGTGGAGCGCACAAGGAAATTAATGGTCTTGCCTCTTGAGAAAGAACTGTTAGTTCCTGATGTGCCATTGATTGGAAGAGCAGGGGCTGTTTTCACAGTTTGGCTTTCATGCATAACCAGTTTGACGCATGTATGCATGTACTTGTACAAACGTGAAGAAACGCACATCACTTGCATCAATTCAAATTGCACATCAATGTTTCCTTAAGTATTTCATGCTTTTGATACAGAAATCACATGTGTGAGTTTATCCTGCGTTAATTCTGGGGCCGACAGAAAGACAGAAAAAATATTTCATTTGAGGCTTTAACACCAGTCAACAGAACAGCCTAAATCATGGGTAAGTGGACTTCATCCACCAAGATGGTGTTTAAAAACTTGTTCACCTTTCCGGATTCTGCTGTCAGACAGTCGCGGGTTCCTTAAATGTATGCAAAAGCTCCAAATGCTGAATTGAAGAATGCTCTGTTATCTTTGTGCACTGTGTATTTTGGTTACTAATTTGCTCTAACTTTTTCATTTGAGAACGCACAACAGCAGCTGGTTTGATGATTTTGCACGCATTTGTCATTTACTGAATGATACAAAGTGTAAACTCTGACAATTTCCAAATCAACCACACCAAAAATGAAATGTTATTAGCTAATGTTGCTTTTTATTCTTGTTCACTGTAATGGCAGTGGAAACGGAAGAGTCTGGTTTTAAAAGAAGTATCTGTTCTTTGCAGATCTATCAAAGCTGCAGCTCTTTGAGCCGCACAACAGTAGAAAAAAAAATCAAAGAGATTAACGTCACTGAAACGCTGCGGTTTTGCATAGCAGCTCACCGTAAACGCTGTCTTACTGTAGCTCCGTCAGCAACTGGATGGACTGAGGCAATTACAAGTGATCTTCACAGATGCTGTTTGCTAGCTCTGCAGGTGTGCCCAGAGGGCTTTTGTCGAGGGAGCCATGTGGTAATTCTACAGAGAATGACGGCAGAAAAGGACAAATTTGATTGTATATGGAAGACAAAAATGTAGAAGGTTGGAGGAATGTGAGAGGTCATACAGTGCCCCTTGAAGAGAATTTCAGTTGCTCACAGGAGAGATGTTTGTGGTGATTGATTGAGGAATGTTTTTCCTCAACAATAACTGTTTAAAAATTGCTATCATGGTCAATGTACACATCCCTGCCATGTCCCGAAAGATTCAGGACATTCACGCAGAGAGGGCAAGGGAATCAGCGGTCGGCTTGCTGTTATTCTGCTCTTCCATCAGAGCAAGCAGTTAATCTTTGCTTGGCCCCAGATTATCTGGGCGCCTGCCACAGTCGCCCTGCCGAGGGAGAAAGGCATCACATGCCTCAGCCTTTTCTCTTCCTCTGCTTCTCCTCCCCTCCTCTTCCCTCCTCTTCCCTCGCCATCCCCTCACCTCAGATCTCCTTGGCTGACTGGACGAGTTGGCTGCAGATTGAGTTATTCTTTCCCTTCCACTTTGTCTAATTTGGTGTTGTTACTTTTCTTCTGTTGTTTGCTTCTTAATTGAAAGCCACTCCATATCTGTCTCACCATGTTTCCTCGTCTCATATCACTTGTGGCGTTGGCCCTGCAGTCGTGGTTATGCAAAGAAATGCAGAGCTTTGATTGGTCTTACAGCTTATTTGCAAATGCCCACAGCCCCCCTTGTGACACTGATTCACATATGTTATCTGTGTGTTTTTTGCATTTTGTCAAATACTGGGGAAATTTTCTGAAAGAAACTGAACGTATCATCAGCATTACTCCTCAAAATGATGATAGATGATAGACTGGTCTTCATGTGCAAGATGTCATTTTTTTATGCCCTAGTTATGGTTGTGATTAGGGATAAACTGGCAATGGTTAAGGTTCGTGTACGGGTGTGGGTTATGGAGGATCACTGCGCAAACATGGTTTCTGCCTTTTTCCATGTTGCACTGCTCCACCAGGTTCAGTAAAATTCGGCCTGGCAGTATTTGCATGATCCTGGTAACAAACAAACCAACAGACGCGGCTGAAAATATAACACACACACACATGCATACTCGCTGTTTATTGTGAAAACTTTGTCTATGGAAGATAAATACACCGCAATGTGCGGTGGCACGGCGACTGTCCTTCCAAACGCACAAACTCAAAAAAAAATCCTCAAAGCCTCTTTAAGATCTCATACATGTTCACCATTGTTATTTATTTTTATGGACCATTAAAACCCTCCACTGTCCAAGATTGTTGAGACTTGTTCCTCAGGAGGAGTTTTGAATTCACTTTGTCAAACTTCGACTCACCTGCCTCTCCTTTACTGGCCATTGCTCCTCCTCCCTCTCCTCCTCCTCCTCCTCCTCCTGCTCCTCCGACGATGACTCGGGTGTTTGTTTTGGCGACTCAGAAAGGGAAAAAGTAGCAGATAAACAAGCGGGAATCTCTGCTGTGGATC
>CAAKHG010016657.1:0-12665 GCA_901007715.1 Dactylopterus volitans | reverse complement strand
AGGCGCTAAGGCTCAACTGCAAAGACATTTGATAAATCCACACGCATCACACACACACACACACACACACACACACACACACACACACGATGTAATATAATGTAATTTTGTCTCTCTTCGTTTGGTGAAGTTGTCACATTACCAAGAACTTTGGGAAATTTAATCTAAACAAGATTAAATTAGATGGAATTAAAGAAATATACAAATTTAAGATGCAACTCTAAAATTTGAATTCTGCAATATTCCAGTATTTTCTTGTTCTAATACTTGTGCTGCTAACGGTGAGACTATCATCATAATAGGAGTTTTGTTTTGGGTTTTTTCCCCCCAACATACAAGCATAAATGAAAATGATAAACTAAAATCTGTTCAGCTGCTTTGGTCTGAGGCCTTTGGTGTACTTGCTGCCTCACTGTCACAACAGCATGACTTCACGTATGATACATTTATCATGTTAATGAATCATCACCATTGAAAGATCCAGACTCACATAACCTCTGCATATATACAGTAACATATGGTGCAATGCTTTGTGCTCTCAATTATGGGGATTTTGGATGGAAGGCGACATCGCTTACTAACAATTCAGATTCTTGAATAAAATTTCAGGGGATAAATATAGTGAATTATCATGTAAGCAGACAGTGATTGCAGACATAGCCTGGGTTTTCATATTTCTCTGTCTGACACATTGCCAACATGAGCTCCCTTGTTGTTTGAGCTCTTGATTGCCGGTCAGATAATAGCTTTTTAATCCGCTGCACCTTCTTAAATCCTGCTTACTTGGATTACAAGGAGGCCCAATAATGAAAAGCTTGCGCAGTGCGCAGCTGGGACCCGATAAGAACAACACCATAGAACTGAAAATTTTGCATTTAAAGGAGCAGTATGATGGATTTAGTGGCCTCTACTGGTGAAGTTGTAGATTGCAACCAACTTACTATGGTGGCCGACAAGGGCCAAACGCACTGCAAGGGCCTAATGCTTCTCAGTTAAGGAAAACAACTTCAAGTATAGAAACGATTCAAATTAACAAACTCAAACACAAGTCTAAACGAGGTACAAAAAGAGGAACGTGGTGCAAATGGAAAAACGTGCTGCAAAAAACAAAGACAAATGCAGCATCTATAGTCGAAGCTGTCTTCCTTAACTGAGACGCATTAGGACGTTGCAGTGCGTTTGGCCCCTGTCGGCCACCGTACTCTACTGCCACCTGTCCGTTTCAAAGTGTGTATGAAAATTTACAATCTAGTGGCCTTCTGACCAACACTGGGCAACTTAAGTGCCTGATCAGGAATTTCCACTTTGGAAAAGACCCACTACACACACACATCTGTCACACATGTGAGCATTACAGATCAGGCAGCGATAGTGCCTCCCATTACTGTTATAAATCTAATCAATCTATCAACACTATGGTAAAGTAAAGATGTTTGGCTGGGTTTAGATGGTTTAGATTAGTGATCCTCAAAAAAAAAAAAACCTTTAAAACAAAAACATGTGCTTTTATTTTGAAGGAGATTTTTTAAATCCACGTTCCTTAACAGTAGGTGGAGATAATGCCCTGTCATTTTAATTAACACTTGCAATTTCACTGCACAGAAGGCCACCAAAGTATGTCTGCATATGCTAACTTAGCCTCGAATTGATAGTATGACACTGGCTACGTGAGATATGAATTTTCTTACATTGAGTAAATAGCTAGACTTTTTTAATTTTATGTTTGTGCATGAAAGAACTGCTGAATCTCTTAAAAAGGCTGATGCTACTGAAGTTTTATGTATGTCGTAAGAACTTCATGAGCAATGGCTTATCAAGTGGTACTGATTAATATTAATATACAGGGCTGTTCAGTGTGCATCCACTGATGCAGGGTTATCATAGCTACAGGTACATTAATATGCTCTAAACCTGTGTCCCTAAGATGCACTTTTTGGTTTAAATTAAAATGCAGTTAACTGAGAGTAAAGGGGAATATTTCCCTCGCTAGTTTCACCACCTAATGGTCGTTTTGGTTTATCATTAAATTTATTTGTTTTTTTGTGTTAGCATATTGGGACAGTCTGTACTATCTCAGGTTCGAACTGGTTCAAACACAGTGTTTTCATTCAAAAAATTTGACAAGCCAGATAGTGGAAATCTGGGTTGCGGCTTGTCATCAAAGGATGATGGTTTGGATCATAAACAGTATATAATTTGTACAACACACCTCCCGCCAGAGTCTGTGCACTAACAATCAGGAAATGTTCCAAGTGATGTAGAAGTGCTGCACAACTCAATTGAAACTGACAGGATTGCCATTGGAGAAAAAAAAAAAAAAACATTTCATGGTTTGAAACAGACATTATCAGTTATAGATAGTTAGCTCGCATGTCCTCTTGATTCTCTTATGAAAAAATTTCTAAACAGAAGCAAAGCGCCTGTCACTCATGACATCACAACTCCGTCTGTGGAGCATTAAAAGTATAATTAAAACCAAATACAAGTGAAATTAACTCCTGAACCAACATCAGAGTGATAAAATATATGAAATGCAAGAAACCATCTTTGAGAAAAAAAAAAAAAAATCAAATGTACTATATATATAGAGTACTTTCACATTTTATTTTGTCACATGTTCAATCCAGTAACATGGAGGACGCGGAGTTTATCACCTATTTAAGCTTCACTTTTATGAGCGGTATGAGAGGTTATATGAGCGGTCAAACTTTTATGGTTTTTATATCTAAGGTTGGATTTATATCAGCAAAACTAATTATTATGTAAAAATGAGGGGGAACATTTTTTTTGTCTGCTCTGGACTACTGTGGAAACATGAGGGCTTCTAATGTAGATACGAAGAGCTCATTTTAAGCTACAGAAGTGATTCATTATGATTTACACAATAGTATTTAACACTGATAAAAACAAATGGATATTAATCCATTTCAAAATCATACACGTTAGTCCTTTATTATCACATTGGGTGACTGGATGCCGGTGGTCAATGCTTAATGCTTAATAATCTCCTATTACATATTGTATTTATAGTTTGCTGTATATGTACTGTGGGCGTTTAATAGGCTGAGGGCACCACTTTCTCTTTTTATGCACATCATTCCTGTTTTGGTGTTATTTTATAGAAGAAATCTGTGAAAGTGCTCAGTGCAATAATGTGGAAGAACGAGTCCCGCATGATCTGTATATACAGTATGTGTCTCATTTCAATGTGTGTGTTTGTGTGGTGGTGGTGTGGTGGTGGGGTGGTGGGGGGGGGGCGGGGGGGGGCTCTCTTTTGCACAGTAGCTGGGAGAGCGAGTTTCAGCTCTGTGTTTAATCAGGCTCCAGACACAGACAGCTCGCCTTGAGAGCAGCAACCCAGGACGTGATGCGAATCAGGATTCCTGCATTCACTGTCCACTTACTGTGATTCTGCAGCCATATTCTACAAGATAACACAATCTTATAATCGTCCTACTGCATCGGTGATATCTTCTGGCCAGTCTGTAATACGCGTGAACAGGAAAGTCTCTAAAGCAGAGCTAACTAAAGAACCAAACGTTTATAAATTCAAAGGCACATTCAGACAGCATATTCTTCGTTAGCCCACAAATGATCCTTTTTTTTCTTTTTCTTTTCATAACTGTTATCTCTCACACAAAGAGACCTGCAGATGGGGAACTTGAACAGATCATTACTGCTGTGATAAATCACCTGCGATTGCTGTTTGATAAAGACATCGCCAAGAACAACACATTAAAAAAAAAAAAAAAAAAGAAAGAAAAAGAAAAGCCAAACGCTGAGGGATGAGAAGGGCAGGACGGAAAAAAGAAATAAGAACTGACGAAGCAGTGAATGCAGACGCAGTAACGGAGGGAGACAGGCAGAGCAAGTTCGAGCGAGCATGGGGGTATGATGATGATGAAAGAGGGGCGGGGAAAACAGGACAGAGACAAACACGCAAAAGATAATGAATAAGGTTGAGTGGAATGAAAGTAGAGAGTTGTGAGGTCGGTTACACATCAAAAAGAATTAACCAGAATTTACATAATGTGCCGTTGTCTTATTCTTGAATGGAGGCAGGAGATTTCTTTGGGTTTGCAACATGTCATGCATAAAATGTGAATTTTCTGTAAAGACACAGCAGAAAAGATGGGGAATGTTGACAGGAAATAAGCACAGAAAGAGAGAGAGAAGGTAATAAAGAGGCGGCCAAATTGTCATGTAAAAATAAGAGGGATATATAAGACAGACTGACAGTAAGAGGCTTTCGCTAGAATCTCAACCTAATTTTATATTATTTGTTGTCACGGAGCCATTTATCTACCATCAAACATAAAATACTTGAGAAGACACATATGTGGCTTGTTTGGTACAGTGGTGGGTGGCGGCTGGAAATAATGTATGAGGCATAACCTTGTAGACTCCGGAGACCTTGAGCGGTTCAGACATGCTCAGGCCTTGAATAGTGATGCCTGGTGGAAATTTGTGAATTAAAATCACAAATTGGGACTTGTACAGGCTCACAAATTCCCATATTACTACATTAAAATGCTACATTATCATGCTCCTGCTGATAATTGTGAAAAGCTATGGTCTATGTCTACTCACTTGAATCAAAATTAAAAATGAATAAATAAAGGAAATGGGTCGAGCTGAGTTATTATAAAACTGTACCAGTTTTGCCCGCGGTGCGTATATGGATATATTATGTCTCTGTGTTATGAAAAAGGAAAGTGCGTTTGACATTATGCCTCAAGTACGAGACAATATTCTTTTATTTGTTTGTAAGAAAACTCCACAGGGTCTGTTGCACTTCCAGATTCTATCATGGAGCTCTACATCATCCCAAAGTCTCAGCACTCTGCTGTTTGTTGTTGTTTTAAAAATGTGAATGTGGACCTCATCATTATTGGAGTGGGGAGATATTTTGGGATTTGGAACGCTAACGCACCTCCACACAGAAATCAAGAGTGATAACCATAAAGCGTGAAGCCACGTTCAGAAGACTTAAAATGACAAGAAGTTCCTTGGCGACTTGTCTTCATTGTGCGGAGGGTTAAATTACTTGTATGTGGTTACAACCAAATAAGACAGTTACGGTGTGATGATGGAAGAGTTGGGCGCAGCAACAGGAATATGAGACTATTTTGGGACCCTATTCATAGTACTAACACCTCAAGAGGAGGGTGGGTGGTGGATGGCGGGGGGTTATGCGGAGGGTAATGTTGACAAATGGAAGTGTGTGTGTGACATCAGAGAAAATACAGCAGACGTCTATAAAAAGGCAGTGAGATCGCACTGTTCCCCGTGTGTGTTGATTTAAGTTGCACACACTGAATTCCAGGATCTTATTCACCCATTGCACCTTGTTTTGATAAAAGTATGGCGTATATGTGTACCCATGTAAGGATGTACTATGTACATGGTGAGGAAGCTGTGTTTTGTGCACCTGTGCATGCCGCGCTTTAAATCAGTGTTACCCAAACCTGGTTATACTTACAAGGCTGCTTTCTGTTGTGTGTAATTGCTACTTATTGCGCTGATTTATTTGTCTGAAATACGAGTGCTGAATGTGGCTATGCTGCTAAGAGGAAATGCTGCCATTGAAAAGAAAAGTGCTTCTTGCACATTCTGACAATCTGGTGCATGATAGATGTGAAAAATTACAGTGGTGCGGTGTTACGAGTAGTGAACAAATGTCGATTGATAGATTTTGAACTCTCAATTTACTCTTAAAAGTAAGCCACATTACTGCAGTGAAAACAGGGAGAGATTTCAGCAGGTGTAGCTGTGATTGACAAAGAGGAGAAGAATCCCAACAAGAATCCAAGTTCATCAAGTTCATGTATTTTGTTGTATGTGTTGTGTCTCACCACTTCTGGAAGCATCCTGGTTGCCAGGTTGTGGATGGCCTTTCCCAGAATGCACAAGGAGGAGAGGATAAACACAATCCCGAGGATAACACACGCTCTGCAGACACATATACATACAGACAGACAGACAGACAGGATGTTTGGAGTTAGTTTGCAATCAGCTACTCTGATCTATGGTCGAACTGAGGCATTTATTTATTTTTGTAAAAAAAAAAAAAAAGCTGATACATGAGCATTCTCCCAGTCCTTCTTTCTTTCTCTTTCATTCAGGATGATCTATCATTCCTCTGTTGCAATGGAGATCCAAACAGATGCTCATAGACCTGACACAAACAGTTTAATGATACCAGCAGTGGCTTTTGGAAATGGGCCAGCACAGAGGAGAGCTTTACCGCCCTCCATGAAATATTAAACAATGCACTTGAACACAGGCAGAGCTCGAATTCGCTTGACAGCCCGCTGCTCCGGCAGAGCTGGAACAGTTTCTCTGCGTCGACACGTCTGCTCAGGCGGATGACAATATCTGTATCCCATCCACCTGAGAGAGACACGGCGTCTCCGAGATGAAGCAGTGCTTCGCGTTTGTGGAGGTTGCAAACACACACCAATGCTCCAAATTGTGTCTGTCCTAATGTCAAATGAGACATCTAAAATATATGGTGTCATAATACTTACGGTGCATTTGTGTGTGTATTTCCAGCACTGTGTGTACTGTGGACACTTGCATGTGTGTTTTCTGTGTATGACTGCTTAACAACAAAGTTAGATACATTAAATGGTGGAATTGGTCAGCTGATTGGTGACTTTGGTCAGTTATGAATGCTCTTTTCTCCTCCATTCAGTGAGATGATTGTTTCATTTGTCCAGCTGGTTATGCACAACAGGACTAAAACCTTAATAAGTCCCAAAATCCACAATAGCATCAATAGTCAAAATGCCAGGGATGTGAAAATAACACATTAGCTGGTTATTACATACAGCACCTTTACTTTGCATTACAATTGTCACCCAGTCTCACACACATTCTGATGGTGGAAGCTGCCACACACACACACAATAATGTAATGCCTCAAACTTGCCAAATGTTTGAGCATTTAAGATATATATATATATATATTTTTTATTGTATTTTATGCCTTTATAACATAGCGGCAGCGCAGAAGGCAGTATTACCCAAACTTCAGACTCAGTCCAAACCAAAATGTTTCCCTAACTTCACCAAATTAATAATTTTACTGCAATGAAGACCTAAGTAAGTGTTTTTTGGGGCCTCAGCTTAAATGAATCACAACCAAATATTGTCACATAATAAGACTTATTTATTTATTTATTTATTTATTTATATATATATATATTTTTTTAATTTAGTAATTTAAGTTTGCTTTGCTCTTGTTGTCCCTGAGTCCCATGGACCAACAAGTCTGAGATGCTGATGATGTTTCCATCCAACAGAGTCTGGAAGTTCAGGAATGCCGGAGCATCATCCTCCCACAGACATCTTAAAGAGCCACAGCAGATCAAGTAATTGAAACCTTAATCACTATTTTTGCTGTGGCCTTTCCTAAGTAAGATACTGAAAACTGAAAACAATGTGATCATAATATCAGAAAACAGTGGATTTGCATCTTTGCACAGAAAACTGAGGCCAAAGGGAGATTCATAGATAGGATAAAAAACATCGATATCAATTCATTGCACGTTGTTTTGTACTCACATATACTCCCGGTGAGCCGAGTGCACGGCTGCTGCGTTGCTGTAGCGCCAGAGGACGATGAACGACGACAGGACGTCCAGCGTGGCATCAAACTACAGCAGAAGCACGAGGAGACGGAAGGATGCAGTGAGTGACAGCAACAGCTGCACGGCGACGTTCCACAGACCGGGTTGAGGAGGTTTTCCGTACATTTCTCATTCATGTGATATGAACTTTTTCAAGACAATATCTGCACACGGCATCAACGCCGCTGAGAACTAAATGCAGCTTACGCCCAGAATTATGAAATGTGTTGAGGCGCACGTTGCAAGTTGCACCAGCGTCTACTCTGTTAAAAAAAAACAAAAATTTATATTCACCAATCAAGCACAACATTCAGACCACAGCATATTTACCACAGAATATAATGAAAAAAGCACGGCTATAAATTTTCCATTTAGGAGGAATTTCATATTGAATTTTTACGGAATCTGTTTGAGAAATGGTAATTTAATGATTGTTATTGAGACTGTAATTTGTGCTACTATTGAACTGTACTATGTCATGAGAGGTGTCCCTAATATTTTGATCATCCCGCTCAAACACAGTAGGCTGACAAAATATCATTATGCCTGATTGGTGTAACTTCAATACAAACATATTTGCACCAAAAGAAATGAATAAAGACACTTGATTCTTTGACAGCTTTTGGCCACTTCTTCAGTTATTTATCAATTACTTTTAAAGCGGTTCCTGTATGTTTTGCACTGTAAAAGTATTTACATAACATCAAGACTGAAGTTTATCTTTAACAGGAGGACTGAGCTGATAAAAATTAGTTCTTCATTTTTGGCTATCTTTCTTTCAAAGGAGGGCGTGGAGTACCCTTTGATCATTATCACCTAATTTTAAAAGTCACATAAGGGTCTGAAGAATGTCAACTTTAAACAGCGTAGTAGCTAAATGATGAGCTGCGTCGCTGTAACGTCGCCGCGTCCGCTTTAACTTATTGTAGACGTATAACTGCATTCGAGCTGCCGTAGACAGCCACGCATGCGCTAATTAGAATTATATCTTTAATAAGAAGATAGCCGAGCACTGTGGATGAGGGTCTGTAATCGTTTAATCGCGTTACACTATCACGACTTTCCACACTTTCCTCGAGTGTTAATGATTTAATTTCCCCTCATGAAGTCTCATGTTTTGAAACTAATCACACTCTAAATCGCTCCCTTTAAATGACAATACGGACTTTGGTATCACTTCATCTATCCGGCAGACACAAAAGGCATTTTGACAGTCAACCTGTGTACTCTGCCCTGTTGCCTTGGAGACAAAAGGACCAATAACACTTTGGTAGTGGGATTCATTAAAAAATTACTGAGACTGAAGTTATGACTAATTGATTAATGCAAATGGGGGAAAGAAGAGAGGTGGAACTCACAGCGAATCCAAAGGCTGACGCGCTGTGTCTCATAAATGATACAGCTGTGGAGACAGACAGACAGACAGACAAAGACGGACAGCAGTTAGTGTTTGCTGATTCATTTTTCAGCATTGAGGCAGATTTCTATCATTCGGCTGATGAGAGACGCTACTAATTTATTGATGTCGGCTTCACCTCTGTATAACAATGTCATTTCATAATTTTTACTGAGACAGAAGGGGTGCGAACTCAGAATGCTGTTTAGTGGTATGGGATTGTAACTTTTAGGACCCACTAAACCCACTTCTCCTTGTTTATTTGTACGAGGGGCTTAATAATGTCACCACCCTTTAAAATGTCCTGGAAAGTTCTTTAAACAGCTTTACACTTAACTTTAACTCGTGAAGTACTTCAGTGACACTTGCTGAACAACCTGGTTCCGTCAAGCGATAATAATGTGTGAATCTGGATACTCAAGACATCTTTTCCAAAATGGCGGTGTACCTGGTCAGCAGATGTGAAGGGACTTTTTTTTTAAAAGCCTGTTTTAGCCACTAAATTTCAACCCATTAAGCAACTGTAATGACCAATGACCATACCATTTAACCTGCTCTGAACAAACTGATATAAAACAAGTTATGAACATTTTGTGGTGACATGCACGTCACATTGGCCTTTTAACTTCAAAACAGTCTCAGAAAATAAAATGTGACACATTTGTCACAATAAGAAAACATGGTAACGAACTGTTTTCTGACGAATATCCCCCATCATTTTTCCTAAAAGGAAAAATGGGTTCTTTTGAGTTAAGCGAGAAACTAACACATTTATTTTGACTAGACTGGGTGGGAGGGTGTAACATGGGCCAATGAATAGCCCATTAAATCTAGGGGAGGGTCCATCTATCGTATTGAAAAACAGTGCCTTTCAAGTTGAATGTCGTTTACACGTAGAGAACCTTGAGAAACATGGTCAGATTTTGCTGAATGGGAGAGGCATGAATGTGAATTTATTGCAGTGCAGTGTTTCGCACATGTGCTTTTCTTGCCTCCTGCCTGTCCTTGTGTTTCTCTCTCTCTCTCTCTCTCTCTCTCTCTCTCTTTCTCTCTCTTTTTCCCTCTCTCCTCTTGTGATTTCAGGACACTCTCAGGGGACACCACATTGGCAGTTAAATCACCATGGTAACAGGAGGTTTGAGGGCATGCTGCGAATTGGTCTGAGCTCAGCTTTCATCGTCCTCCCCAACACCCACCCCATTCTTTGTCTCTGTGGTTTTACTAATCTTTTCCCCCTCTATCCCTTTTATATTGCATTTCTAATTATCGATTTCCTTTGACAAAGTTTCTTTGCTAATCCTGCGTCTAATTGGCAGATACACCACATCGCATTCAGTCATTGACACCAAGTGTCAAATCTGAACAAACACATTTTTTTTTCACAAATCTATAACACAATACTGAAATATTATCACTTTTCAAATTGACATGGAACACCTGTCAGCAAACAGTGTCTTGTTCATACATCCATCCAATTACGGAAAAATATTTATTAATAGTCTGTTTTCTATTCACTGCTGAATCCTCCTGTAAAGGCCAAACAGCTCGGGATTCATTTTGATGGAACACTGACTTATAATCTGACACATAAACCAAAAGTAAAGAAATTCCCAGCAGAAACAAAAATGTGAATGTAGCCTTCACTGAATTTCATTCAGACTTTTAAAATACAATGTATTTCCTCTCCTCACTGTCCGAGTCTTGAGTCAAAATTTCGCTATAAATAATATCGGCGTTGTCATATTTTTGGGACATTTAGGTGTCATTTCCTGTTTTATTTTCATTTTTTTTATTCTGTCTTCTCTCTCATGCATTTCCAGTTTCGCTTGCAGCCTTTGACCAGGTCAGGGTAGATTGGTTTACAAAGTTTACAAACTGAATTTACATCAGAGAATAAATTTAAAAAACATATATCTATCTACTTATGGATAAAAATAAGTATACACCCATTCATTCCTCATTTTATAGACATTTACAAACATACCATGATATGTTTGCATAAAAATGCAAAACAACATGACTTCAGTTGTCCATCTTTGGTCTATTCAACTCTGTATTGTACAGTCTCACTGCAGTCGGCAGGGTTGCCATGTTGAGCCTGTTTTGAGTGTGTGAGATTGTTTTTGGTTGCTAAAAGTCTGTTTGTATTCTCTGCCCTTGTCTGAAGGAGCACGTTGTGTAATGGTTGTATGTGTGTCATTTTTTTTTTGAGCAACTAAATTGCTGAAGAGATGGAAATTTCGGTGGAAGGGTGCAGCAGTGCAGCCTGGCTTTTGTTGCATCCCACCAGAAGTATACTGCCACTGCCATGCTTGAGATATGGCCGAACCACAGCAGAGTAGGTGATAACAAGGTCCTCAGAGGGCGGGCCATGTCTGGCTGGAACCGTTTTTAGCCTTTCCTCACCACCTGTTCAGTGTGTCCAATACTGAGATCAAAGTCCAGGTGAAAGTATTTGGTAGAGGTCACAACTGGGACTTCCTGTCCCCCAAGAAACAGAGGAGCAGGCTGTGGTGGGTTGCTGGAGAAGCAGATTCTCAGCTCCACTGGTTTTCTCCATTTAGCAGCATGTTATTTGATGACGCCCGTTTGTCCCTCTGCTTAGCTTCCGTGGCCATTGAAGTTTCGCTACGAATGTTGGTTGAGAGGGCGGCCCGAGACAGTTCTATGTCGTCCGCGACAAGATCAGGGGAAAAAATAATGACTGCGGAAAAATAATGACTGCGATTCTTTTCAATAGGATCTTGTAAGAAAAGTGTTACCGGATAAACAGCCATTGATTTAAGGGCCCTATGACTGCATGGGGATTCACTGGCTGACTACCTCTGCCTTAGGGAGCTGTTCTGATGGGCATTTTTAGTGTGTAATGCTTTTCTCAAGGGCGCTTTATCACCCTCTTTCAAAAAAGGCACAATCTGTGTCATCTTTGTCTTTGCTGAGTGTCTCTGGCTCAGGTGGTGGAGCCGGTTGAGCTGGTCTGACCCTGACTCAGTCAGCGTCGAAGTGTCCTTGAGCAAGACACTGAGCCACTACAACTGCTCCCTCCACCATCAGTGTGTGTGAAAAGAAAAGTGACAAGCAGTTCGTAAATGTGGTCCATATACCATTTGCTATGAGCGGTTGTTCAACCCTTAGTTTTAATTGGCTCTTGGAACTAAAATCCTCTATGTGTGACTGTCTGCATTCCAACAAAGCGTTTCAGAGGAGGGTTCAGAGCAGAACCTCGCTTGCTGAGAAGCACTGACCCATAAACTGCCATGGGTTTAACCTAGTTTTGCAGTTTTCATCTTTTTTAATGTGCTGACACAACCCAACCATATAGGATATAAAATCTATATATCTATTAATATATCTAGGTTTAGCATTTAATTTATACAACATTTATGGGAACATTTTTCTTACAGAGGGAAATGCAAACATAATCTGAACTTGTGACTATATTGCTCAAGGAATTCCCGGGTCATGCGCAGCATTTCCTGGGAAAAAAAAACAGTGTCATTACAGGGAAAATGACTGGCAAATGTGTCTCATTAGTTGTGGTGATTTGTACCAAAAATGTAAATGGCTCATTCAGAAAATGAGATGAATGCCACCAAACACCCCCCAAAACACTGATAAATCACTTGATGAGAGCT
>CAAKHG010016654.1:0-12688 GCA_901007715.1 Dactylopterus volitans | reverse complement strand
ACACGACACACACATCACACGACACGCAACACACACGGCACACGACACACACATCACACGACACGCAACACACACGGCACACGACACGCAACACACACGGCACACACACACACACACACAGACACACACACACGGATACACAAACACACACACACACACACACACACACACACACACACACACACACACACACACACACACACACACACACACACACCTGATAAAGGAAGAGCCCAGTCACTCAGCATGCGCATACACACTCATGCACACACACCAGATGGTCTGCTTCTGCCTTTATTCTTTGTTCCCTCCTGGTGTTTCTCCGTATTTTACTTTTTTCCCCCCATCTTCACTTTCATTTGCCTTTAGTGCACGTGTTTCCATCTCCCATTTGCACTTTTCCATTCTTTTTATTCATCTTCCTTCTGTGTGTGCCCTCTATTCTCCATTTCCGCTACCCTCCATCCCCTGTCTTCAGGTGACAGGTCCCCCGCTTGCAGTTAATGCTGCTGTGTTCTGTCTACTCTCTGTCAGCATCAGCACTCTACAATACACAAGGCTGCACAACTGGGATGCTGCTCTGCTTTGTAAATTCCATCAGCCTGATATTTACAATAGTGGCAGCATCTGTTTTTTTTGTCAAGCACGGCAGCAATGCAAGGTTGCTGAAAAGAATTTCACTTAAAGTAGCACAATTAAAAAACTACAAGCAGTACTCCACCCCCCCAAAAAAATGTGTTTGGTCTTGCGCAGAATAGAGGTTTTGGTCTCCTTTAACTATTGTTGAAGGTCAAAAAGTCAAAAGTTTTTGACAATTAAACATTACTACTGGTATTAACATGATGTCAAGAAAAACATTTCAATCTTCTCATCACTCTCCTTTAAATTGGCAATATTCTGCACTTTAATTGTAATGCACTTTCTTGTTATGATTAATAGTCAGTTGCAATCTGCATTGTTTTCATCTAGAAAATGAATCTGTGTATGAAATGTATGGTGTGTCTGTATGTGTCTGCTGATGTTACCTCTGGCATCATACCTGTTTTGGGGGTCACAGTTGTATAGAATACATTTCCGCATTTGACGCGGTAATTAGGACATGACAAATTTCAGTCTCTAAATACCCACCTCTTCCTCTAGTACTGTTGCACAACCATAAACAGTGCATATAAAGACACCCCATCTTCATGTTTGCACTTTGCATTGGGAAGTAGGCTAGTATGATTAATGTTCATGGGATGATCCATCGCCGTTCTCCACTCCAGTCAGCCCCATAGGGAACCCTCGGCTCTGTCTCACATAGGCTAGCCAGCCAGCTAACATCCCTATACATGCTGTGATGAATGATTAACATGCAGCCTTGCTAAATGATGGCCAATAGATCATTTGGACCATAACTAGAGAGGAGAACCTTACAGAAACCAGAGAGCCACAGCTGCCATCTATCTCCCACTGTTTCACTCACTACAGTCCGCTCATGTGTCTCCCCAAGTTCGGTGATTTTGAACCTGCTCATTTGCCCAGCTAACATTTTTGTATCATTTCCCCAGCGTGTAATTTTGTGTTAACCCATCGTAGGCCCGGCTCAACACCTCATTTAACCCATTTAGTCACTGCTAGATTGTTGTGCTCTTCCGACTGACTGCAGCCACTGCTCATTTACTGTCTGTGTGCATTAGTCAACCTTAATCACCCTCCCTTCATAATAAGAGCGTCTGTATTCGCCCATATGTCTGTCAGCCGGCTTCCTGGTACTACCATCATGGAAGTCAGCCTTGGCACGATGTGCAGAGTCGCACCGACACCATAGATCATTCACACCTTTGGTCGGATCCATCAGTCACCCTCAGTCTTGTTCATTTTTCTCTCCATCCCTCTTCTTTTTCTGTCTACTGCCTGCTGTCTTTCTCCCTTTAAGTTCCGTGAATGTAGAGCTGTGAAGACAGCCATGAAACACAGCCTCGTTTCTCCAGCTATAAACCCAAATGAAAAGATACTACCAACCTTTTCCCTTTCCTGCCACACTCTGCTCTGCACAAATGCTGACAAGAGACTGCAGTACCATCTCTGACCTTTTTACTGGACGCACGCACGCACGCACGCACGCACGCACGCACACACACACACACAACCTTTGCTGTACAGGCAGTGTCTTTGAATCAGCAGAGTCTGGGGTGTCGCTTCAATTTTAGCATTCCCTGACCAGGCTACCAGGTGCACCATTTGTCTTTTATACAGGGGAGAAAGAGGAGCTTGAGTGGCCCTTAAGCCGGCTTTGATTGACCATTGGGACTCAAGGGAGCGAGAGGATGAGGGAGGTCTTGCATTCCAGGACTTGAATGTGAATTATTACAAGATGGCCACCCAAAACTCACTGTGAAGTCCTTTCAGACCCCCCATCATCTTCCGGTTCACTCTTGTCCACTTTCATCAACTGTCCATATTTGATGAGGACGTGGTTGTACTTTCACGCCTCACGCCCCATGACCCTACAGTATGTCTGTCAAGGAAAGTGGATAACAAACTGCAAAGCAACCTTCATGGAAATGCTGCTCAGCCTACAGACCACATCCAGTGCCCCTATTCTGGCCTCCAATTTCCCAATCAATAAATAATGGGTTGAGACAGTAAGAGTATGCCGCCAACAGATTGTAAGAAGAGTGAAGGAAGGAGGGTGCTTGTAGCATTGTAAGAGAAGCTGTGAGCTGTCAGTGACTGGAGACAGACAAGGAGTGAGAGGAAAGCATAAGAAGCTGAGGGGAATATGAAGTGAGAAGGTGAAGAAGTGTGACAAGGGTTAAAAACATTTATAAAATAAAGAATAGAGAGCATGACTAATATGATTTGAAAGAAGAAATTTTGCCATAAAGTACATTATGAGGTAACTAAATTGTGTAATGGTGAAGAGTGGATGGTGTATGAGACCAAACCTTAAACAATGGAATGACAAAAAAATTACTATAAATTAGACCCCAACTAATTTTTAATTTAAAATAAAACACCTGATAAAGGAAAAAATAGAAAAACTCTCAGTCTATATAAACCCCATTTCTGTGTATTTGAAGAATTCTTGATTTTATGTACTCCAGTGCTTAGGCCCGTTGTGCATACTGTCAATTATAGCCCATTGACAGGTAATTACAGGCACATTAAGAGCAGGCATTGTGTGAAGGCAGTTTGTAGGCAGAAAACAAGAAGTGCTCAAGCTCCCTGAAGTATTTGAAGCCAGCGTGCACGTATTCTCATCCACACATGCTCAAAGTCACATGTATGCGTGCACACACACGTGCACACACACACGACAATACAATCCTCATCTTCTCAAAGTGTTTACTTAGTGCTTGCTTATTTTAGGAGAACCAATTGCAGTACCCATTTCCCCCTGGCACAGAAATGTCAGCTGTCTCTCATCTAAACGACGCCCATCTGTTGAACCTTAATCAAAATTTACATAATATTCTCAGTGCACTATTATTATTTTTCACTCCCCTTCTCCCTTCATCTCTCCCCTGCCCACTTCCTAGCTCGTTTGCCGAGTGAAATGCTAATTCATAAAACTGCGAGAATTCTCAGGTTGGCCACATATGTTGTGCAAATGTGTATTTGAAATATGGTAATGAAATAAGTGCCTCCCGGTAGAACAGACCTTCTCCCACCATGAAACGGGTCTTGACCTAGGATGGTACAGTTATGATAGATGAAGGGGTGCAGTGATTTTGCTCACTGCATCCTGTTTTCTTTGCACCTGAATCCTCTGGGACTTGAATATGGATTTTCTTTTCCCTTTAAAGCAGTTCTAATCTGAAGTAAGCGGCAGGTCTCACTAATCAGACATTGAGGAACGCCCCTTCGTGGCTTACAAAACAGTCAACTGATGTGTTGCCTCAGCAGAGTCAGTCTTTTTTTTGGTTGTGGCCAGCATAAATATTACTGCTCCGCTTCAGTCGGTGGTGTACGAGGCAAACCAAGATGGCCAACAGTTGGCATATGCTATTGTTTGTTCCTTATAAATGGAAACTATTGGGTGCTATTTATTGAATTCATTTCTTCAGCCTAAACAAGCCTTTAAACAAGTGTGTATGTTTAATCGTAATTTGGCAAAAAATTTACATTTGATTAATGATTGCGGGTTTTTTTTTTTTTTTTTTTAAGTTTTTCTGACTACCTCAGCTAGCCCTATAGAGAATTACATGCTGTGGTTTACAGGAGCAGGCAAACACTCATACAGGTACAGTTTTCAATCCTTCCACTGATTTTACACTGATTCCTAACCATAACCCAACAAAGGCATTGATGAAAAAATGTTACCAGGGAGTAAATGTGGAATTCAACGATTTCGCTTGGAAAACATTAAAGAAAAAAAGAACTTCGCAAATTATTTTATGAAGTCAGAATATCTAGTTGACACATTAATTAAACCTGAGTGTTGCAAGTAGAATCAAATTTAAACAGAACCTAAAAAAAGAACATTCAATTTTTTTTTTTTTTTTTGCATGTTTTTGTACCAAATGAAAGAAAAAGCCGATATCTTCTGTCTAGACATATTCTCAGAAAAAAAAATGAATAGCACACCCAAACATAAATCTTCATTCAAGGTGATCAGACGTTAACATTAGCAAAGGTTTCCACAAATCACGTTCAGCACATGAACCAAGCTCTAAACAGAGAAGAGTTACGACTTCCTGTCAGCCAGAGACAAAAGACTGTTTGGACTGGGGCTGACTGTTTACATTTCACCTCTGCTTGGCTTTGCTGTCTCTTAAACACCGTGCCAGACACACTTGCAGTCAGCTCGTGCCTGCTACACTCTTCAAACCTTTTGTAATAGTTATACCGTTTCTTTTGTCTTTTGCCTTCCTCTTGGAAATGTAAAAACTTTATTTTTGATAGTAGGTATCCTCAGTGACTCTAACCTGCAGATGGATCTATTGCCATTTTTCAACCTCACTCAGGTTTATCCATTTATAATGTTTACTCGTTTGCTATTGGGTTTTTTTGTGTGTGTTTTTTTTAAAGGCCTTTTATCTCTAATCCCAGCAAAGCTGTCCTCTCAGAATGTTTTTTTGACTGCTCCATGGGGCAGACTGCATGGTTACTCGTGATGCTAAACCCACACTTTACAAGAGCCTGGGAACCTTTGGGCATTTACTAGCGTGTACAAGCCTTTTAGAGCTTGACATTCATCCTCAGGAAATGCTGTATCCTTGCAGCAGCTTAGAAACCTTAAATGAAGTGAAAGGTAAAAATAAAGAATAGTTCATATTAACCTTCATCAGAGTGAGGATTTAGTAACAGAAAGCGATATCTTTAGGTCTTCTATTTGTATCAAGGGGAAAACCTTCACAAAGAAAGGCACACACACACACCCTTAAGTTCCTTTCACCTTTACAGAACAACTCAGGGGACTTGTGTAATGTCACACACAACACTGCAAACTAAAATGTTGGCCACTTCAGGGCCTATTGGGCTGAAACTGATTAATCAAACCAATGTTGCTTCATAAACAAAAATAGAAAGTGAATGTAAATGGTTGACCAGAGGCCAGAGCACCAGGAGAAATTGAGCGGTTTTAGACTAAAAGAAAAAAAAATCCACTCTGCATATAAGTAATTATCCCCCTGGCTGAGTCCATCCCTAAACCAAATCCAATCTATCACAAATAAGCCTGCGGACACAAAGCCCAAACAAGTTTGAATACTTATGTCGAAGTGTTTGCGTGTTTAATTACAAGTGAGCTGTTTTGGTGCATGCATGCCCTTCCGCGTACGGCACACTATTGTGCTGTTTGTCCAGTGGACAGTCAAAGGGGACTGGAAGACAAAGGAAGCTGTGCCAGCACGCAGCATTAATCCCTGCGGGAAGTGTTGATTAATGAATCACATCTTTCTAACCTGAGGCTTCTACTGTGCCGCTGCATTTTCGCAGTGCTGCAGAGCGCCAGGCAGCCCCGTGCCAGCCTGTTTTACTGGCACAACATGGCACCGGGTGTGAGCGCTGTCACCGCTAACAGGGGCTGAGAGTTAGTGCAAGGAGAAGAAAATTAGATTCCGGGTATGAGCGGAAACTGCCTGACAAATTTGATCATTTCAGCCTGTGGGTGTTTTTCGCTTCGCACAAACAACCCCCTGCGGAATGTTGCTGAATTAGTTTGACATATGTGGTTATTATGTGGTGTAAATTGAGCATTTCATTTTTTGAGTTGTTTTGTTGTGCCAGTCTTAATAATTTTTGCTCAGAATGGATTATTGTGTGTGTCTTTGTTTTTTCTTTTTTTTATACCCATGCAGTTGATGCTTAAATAATAAATGTTTTTGTTTTTTTCTTTTTCCCCGCATTCTCCCGTGTTCCAATGATGTTTTACCATTCCTGTCCACCTTTGAAATGGTTCACTCAATATCAGGTACGTAAACACATCGTATCAATGTCTGGACATTTTGCATGCTGTGTGCTGACTGACATTATTGCATTTTTATGAGAATCTCTGCATTTTATTATGACAAACATATGTAACAGTTTTTTTTATATTCAGGAAGTATATTCAGAAGATTTTCAGACTGTCTTCATGCGTGGGCCAGTCACTCACAACAGAAACCTTTACTGTTTTATTTTGTTTGCTGTTCCACTTTGATGCTAGCAGATTGAAACATATCACGGATTGTTTAAATAGGAGAGCGTTGCATGTTTTTTTGTGGGCGTCCAGATGTTTCCATCCTGACTGTGTTTCAGGCTGGCTGACCAAGGTCAAAAGTTTGAAACAATATAAAAATATTCCGTTGATGGAACATGCTCTTTTAGCTTACTGATTACAGACAAAATAAATTAAGTAGAGGCAATGTGACATTACACAGGTGTGTTTCTGCCTTGGACGCCTGAATGTGTTTGGGTGTTGCTCCTGGCCAGAGGAGCTAATGTTCTCCTTCTGCTCTGTTCTTTTTTTTCTTTCATTTTACGTGTTGTGTTAATCTTTCGGAATTGCTGCATATAAAGCAGCGGTACTTGAGCTACCGGCAGACTTTGCATAGACAGCTGAGGCCTCTCGTCATTGCTTATTTCTTTTCCATTAGCCAGATATAAGCTCCGCACAGACTCTGGCTGGGATTTCAGCTCTTTATTATAATAACTTCCAATTTGGAGGCAAAGTATTATCAAGCGTGTGTTTGATCAGGGATGATGTTAGATTGCATTGATCCATTGGGACTGGACGTGAGTGATAACGCTACATTACTCTCCATTTCCCTGAGTCACACAGACCGTAACAATAGTATGGCTTCAGGCTGATATTGCAGTGTCAGCAGGCACTATGTCACCCATTAAGTCAGCTGAAGGCCCCTTACAAAACTGGAAGTAGTAACAGTGTTGGTAAGTGTGTTAATAATATCTACACTTATATCATGTTTGTCTGTGACACACAGTAAATGACTGGTGTGCTGGTGTAAGTTTGTGAGTGCATGTGTGGGCAGTCTGGCATTTGGCATGGTAAGAATTCTCAACGCACGCACGCACACACGCACGCACACACACACACACACGCAAGTCTACTGCAAATCTCCACTCAGTCCTTTTCTCTTGTATCCGCATACACTCCAGAACACTGTCTCACAGTAAAATTGAAAATGTTTTCTTAAGAGTGGCAGTTGTTTCAGATTATGGTGTTTTAGTTTTAGCACGTCTCATTGCAGTCTCACCTGTCGAGCAATGATGAAATTTTCATAAAGTGCTCAATCCACACACAGCAAAGAGAAACACATGAAAGGCAAAATCAATTATCATATGCACTTTTGTGCTTAGTCTGCTCTGGTAGCTACAGATCAGACAGGTCAAAAGGTCAGACACATGCCGCAGTTTGAGGTGAAATACGCTGTGAACACAATAGTCATGCTTACTATGCTTTGGCTTTGTAGTCCAGCATCATTAACCAGTTAGACGGGATAGAGAAGTTAGTTAGAAGTGTGGAGAAGAAGTGTATTGAAAAGTTTGGAAGAATCCTCAGGTTTTCTGATTTTTACCAGGTCTGGGTCAAACAGTGCTAACTGAGAATTCCTAAGTTTATTGATAACCCACTTAATCTAGCTGTTGTGCGGTTTTGCGATAGAGAGAGGTTGTCAATCACAGAAAATAAAACTTCCACATTCTTTTCCGTAATTCTTGAAACATTTGCACTTGTTGCATTGCAACGCAGGACAATACAACAATGAATTTGATTCTTGCCGACTGGATGAAATCCATGTCCCAGTTTACAGTTTCTCCCCACATTAGTTTTGACATTCACATGACAACAGACATGTCTGAACTGAAAATCTGTCAGCATAAATGTTTCTGGTAGTGTTCCGCCGTTGAATGTCTCTGTATCTATTAGTATAAATTTACATTACATTGTGCAGCTTAGCATTCTGTCATTGTGTGCAATAGCAACTGTGATTTTGACATCAGCAGGGGAGCTTTTAAGGAAACTACACTTGGAAAGCAAAATGCATCACCATAGGCATTATCATGCCATCATGTGCTGTCGTTTTTTGCTGTTATCCTCAAGATGTTAAGTGGAATCCTATTGACCTTTTTAGCTCCCCCACCCGCCTCCCACTACTCAATCACAACAGAGGCTGGCAAGCTCTTAACAGGACATTTTAGCAAGGTATGTCTTTGGGTGAAAAACCCCGGCAGACGATGAAAAGCACTTAATCCGTCAGGTGATGTCAGAGGGCTGTGATGGTGTTAAGAGAGAGACGACGAGTGAGCAGGACATCCTGTAATTTTATCTTTCTTATTGCTAACGTAGCCTGCACATACTCCTCTCCTGTGTTCCCCTCAGACTCCAACAAATATTTTTTAAATTTAAAAATGCTCCTCCTGCCTGACTAACCTTCGGCAGCTGCTCTCACCCTGCCAATTCAACCTGTCAGCACCTTCCCTCCCCTCCCCACTCTTGTCTCCTTCTGAATTTTTTTTTCTATCTGTCTCCCACCCAGTGTACACTGTCAGCCTCCCACACACCTTAACTGCTCATGTGATGAGTGTAATTCATGCTGATTTAGGCAGATGAGATGTGTAGCGGCAGAAGTGCCACATGTCCCAGCATGGTGTCATGGGCTGGCGTGATCAATCCTCACCTGGAGGAGATGCACTGGAACAGCTGGCAAGGCTGCTGGAGGAGGAGGGGGTGAAAAAGGAAGATGGGTGATTAGAGGTAAAGATGAAAATAGAAATACAGATGCCATTTCATAGTTACCCCTGGTTGCTTGAATTACTCTTAAAAAGAGATGACAGACCCAAATCTCAAGTTGTTATAGCTCTTTCAGTGGATGTTCTTATTTCTGCACATACATAACAGACACTGTAAGACATTAAAAATATCTATTTTCTAAAAATATTTGTTTCAGAGAAAAAATAATTCACAGGGTAATGCTGGGCTGCCAGGAACAACATGAGAAGTGCAGTCATGCTCTATGTGTTCAGTCCTGTTTGCAGTAGCTGTCACATGCTGAACACACGTCTGCAGATTTCTAATGACACGGCCCATCTCATCTGATTGGGATTCATTGAGTGTGTTTGCTGAGTCACTGTTTATCTCTCTCTGTACCACCATACTGACTGACAAGAAATGGCATGTCAGGGTCATAGACACAGATGCACACATTGTCATATATGCACAAAGGTACATAAGGCTTGCAAACACACACTCATCTGCCTGTATCTATCACTTGAAAATAATTTACAGGTCTTTGTCACCTACAACATGGGCCTCCTATTGCTGTAACAAGGGTGTTAAGTTAGTAATTGTTTAGCAGTGGGAAAATGTCATATTTTTTGTTGTGACACTGAGTATAAATCTTTTATGTTTTACATCTATGCGACAGTGATGGTAAGTCTGGCTGACTTAAATGACATGAACAGACTGAAAGTTTTATTATTTCAGATAAAATTGACATGGGACACAATGGGAGACATAATTTGCTGTTGAAAAAAAATGTCCTGAATGATACAGTCACAGTACTATCGTGTGATAACTCTATTGTATTGTGATATTCGTAGCTTCTTCAATGATTGCCACCGCAACAAATGGGGCAGTGTAAGTGACTGAATCATCATTCAAATACTCATCAGTTACTGATCCTTCATAGTGCAAAAAAACAGCTTCATTTATTTTATTCTAAAGTTATTTACCCCAAACACTTAAACCTCCCAAAGTTGTTGTTGTTGTTGTTTTGTTTGTTTTTTAAATTGAAAAATCCTGTTACTAGGTCACTTGTGGTACCATTCCTCCCATGAACCCTCGCCTGTCTTTTAGGAGTTAAACACTTATAACTAACTGAGCTGAAAGACAGCCTGCAGACATTTGATTCAAGGGGACATGTAAACAAGACAAGATAAAAGGTCAAAAAACATCTCAGCTACTGAAATGGTTTATTTACTTCCTCATGCAACACAGGCCTCTAAAACCCCTGGTAACTGTCTGAGCTGTCGAACAGATGAGAAGTAAAGACAGAAATAAATGGCTTCAGCAGACTCCACAACACTGCTCTAACCTTCCTCTGAGGCGAGACATCATTATCACTCACCATTATGATAATAATAATTATTATTATTATTGTTATTGTTATTGGAACTGTTGGGAGCTCACATTAAATGCCATCTTACTCTGCACAGTTTCTGTCCTATTTTTCTCATATTTTATCTCATTTTTGATGCTCCCTCTTGTTGCTCTCGCTCTCCACTTGATGGAACAAGTGTAAAATCTTAACTGATTGGGAGAATAACAGGAAGAGATAAATAATTTATGGTCTTTCTCATTGCAGGCGAAACATTGTGATTTTATTTCCTCAGTTCCTCCTCAGAGTTTGCGTTCTCTTTTCACATGTCTTTGCCTCTTGTGTGACTCTTCGCTTGTTCTTCCTCTCTCCGGCCTTCTCTTTGTCTCAGTGTCACACTTTTCTGACCATCTTCACCTCTTTGCACCTCTTACCATGGTCCCGTCTGCCATTCTTTTCTGGATTTCCCTGTGTTCCTCTGTCTACCATAAATTTTCATCTCCAGTGGAGCATCTCAGCTCCCCCCCCACCCACCCTCTGCTTTTCAAATATGTATGGCTGCCATTGCTCCCACTAGGTCACTGAGTGGACAAAGCTCATCTAAATGGGGCTTAAATTATGTAGGCTGAATACCAGCATAGTTCTGGTATGCAAGCCAGCTGTTAAACAGTGTTTCCATGGTAATGTACTACGATCACAGACAATGTGATTTTCCTCTTTTTACTCTGGCGTGACAGCAGTTTTGTGTGATAGTGTGCGTATCTGGGTGGATGTGTAAAAGTGTCTGTGTGTGAATGCCCTTTGGCAACGTGTCCCTCACATTTTCACCGGCCAGGTTTTGATAAAGCTTCCCATTCAGCAGAGGAAGGCTTTGAAGCAGGTGTGTGTGTGTGTGTGTGTGTGTGCGTGCGTGCGTGCAAGCACACCACACAGTGTAGTATTTATATTAGACATCCTGTATGCTTGCTGAGGTGTTTTCTTTCTATTTAGATTTTTTCATTCCTGGTCTTGAATCATTTTCTGTTTTTGAAACTAGAAACATTATGTCAAATGTCAAAGTTGCGTTCCTTAAAGATAAGTCTGGTTTATTTACTGTGTGCAGCACATTTCATGCATCAGGTGCTCTACAGAAAAAAAATTGTCAAAGATCATATATTCTAAAAACATTACAGGAATGTAATACAATACAGATAGGAACAGGATAGGAAGGTATCATTATAATGACACTGCTGATTGAAATGAAAAATGTACCTGCTAGCCACACACTTTAACTGAAACCTTACAGGACAATAGGCTGTTATGTTTTCACCTTTTCTGCAATATGATCAACGCCTGAACAGTCACGTCTTCTTGAACACACTTCACGATCCAACTTTGATCTACTGTAGTTGTGCACACACTTTTGCTTTGCACACCCAACATTTGCTTTGTGGCCTCTTTCATATCTCCCTTCTGATGAAGCGGTTTGGGTAATCGAGCTAAACTTTGGTATCGTTGTCTCATTGTCTCGTGGTCACGTTGTCAGCCACATATGTCACTATGTTCCCACGTCTCAGCTTTGGAGAGTAAAATGTTGGTGCAGCTAACATGAATGATGGTTAAAGCTATAAAAATCAGATTTACTGCAGATTCACGTCTCATCATTTGAACATTCTTTAATATTCTTTAAAATATAAGAAATGTTTGCATATTGTTTTTTTTCTCATCACTTTTCTCATCTTAAAAACTTTCCTTGACTAAAGTGGTAATTACAATGCATAGAAGCTGCTTCAAAAAGACCTCTTCCATACAGTTTGCTTCGTAGAATTCATCTATATGTTACAAAAATAGAGAGCATAGTGTGCACCATTGTGCCAAGCTTATATTAAACTTGATTGAAGAGGAATCAGTGGAAAAATAGCCACCCTCCTGTTCCTTCCTGCTGATTTTTTTGTGAGTCACTGCTTTCCTCATGAATATTCAGGACTGCAGTTGGTCTACTTTTTCTTGTTACTCTCGTCTTTAAGTGTTTACTGGGCAATGGACGTTTCTCCACCTACACGAGGACACAGATATACAGACACATGTGTGACACACAAGGCACAAAAGCGTGCATGCGCGCGCACACACACACACTCAGACACACACTCAGTCAGGCTAATTTTTAAGTCTTGTGATAGCAT